>APFE030139465.1:24041-51521 GCA_000404065.3 Pinus taeda
GCTTTAAATAAATATAAATAAAAGAAATAAAACAAGAAAAATAGTAAAAATCAGTAAAACTATCAAAAAGTAAAAGCAAAAGAATAAAACAAGAAAGAAGTAAGTTGCATGTTGACACATGGAGTGTGTGCATGTGATTCCCCTTCTAATGTTTGCTCCATTTAATAGATGGTGAGGAAGATGATAGGCATTCCATCATTCCAAGATCTTGTCATTCATTCTCTTGGGAGAATAGTGTTCTAAGAAAGAGGAGTCACTGGCAGTGGTACGTTGATTGGGGGCTCGGGGGTGGCTAGTTGTAGCAAGTCCTTGCGCAATTGAGCGTATGGTTGGGAGGAGAGTCGTCCCCAAAAACCTTGTTGCAGTAAGCAACTTCAACCATAGGTAAGTGCTAAATGAACCACATGAACCAAGGTAACACAGGTAAATGCTACTTTGATTTGAATTTGATATTAATTAGGAAATTAATTACATATTTATTTTGGGTTGTTACAACGACTCTCCACCCGACCATAGGCTCAATTGCGCAAGGACTTGCTACAACTGGCCACCCCCAAGCCTCAATCAATGTACTACTGCCAGTGACTCCTATGCCTTAAAACACTATTCTCCCAAGAGAATGAATGATAGAATCTTGGAATGATGGAATCATGGAATCATGGAATGCCTCTCATCTTCCTCACCATCTATTAAATAGAGCAAACATTGGAAGGGGAACCACATGCACACACTCCATGTGTTAACATGCAACTTTACTGCTTTCTTGTTTTATTTCTTTTGTTTTTACTTTTTGATAGCTTTACTGATTTTTAATATTTCTCTGTTTATTTTTATTTATGTTTATTTAGAGCTTTAGTATTGTTATTTATTATTTTTATTATTTTTTATTTACTATACTATTTTTTAATTTTTTATTTTTTTTTTATTTTCTTGTTTTTTAATATTATAATTTATTATTATTATTATATTATTATTATTATTATTTTATTTATTATTATTATTAAGGGACATTACATACTCCCCCACTTTAAGGAGCTTCGTCCCGAAGTTAATTTGAATTATTTAACATTTTATTTTGTTATTTATTACTTCATGTTCGTTGACACCCTCTGCTGAACTAGTATAACCAACAGGCATCGAAAGTTTCACAACACCCGAGAAATCCCAAGGAATCTCTATCCTTTTTCTCACTTTTGGAACCAAGCATAAGCCTCCTCGGTCTGTATCCTAGTCCAACGCTGGCCCTAAGGCTCGCGCCTAACTCAGACCTCATCTGCCCCAAGGCAGGCATCCGGTACAGTGCTCAATGTCTATGGGCATCTCGCAAGGTTGGCCCACTCCCTCCACAACTCACTATGGTGCACAACCCCAAGCATCAAAGTCCTTACATCCCCACCAGACTTTGGCATCCCAATCTAATAACAGGCACCTAGCCTAGAACATCAGGCACTTGGCCTCCTCAAGACGGTCCCATAGCCCTTCAAGAGCTATACAAGACAAAGGAACCACTGGCATATGTAGTGTTGATTGAGTATGTCCCTAACCCATATGGTGTTACATATTCTCCCTCAAAGGTATGGGCTCCTACGAGATCATCAAATAAACTGGCCCTCTCAGCCCATTTGTGGATTTCCTATCAATCACCACATCTCAACATACATGCAATGCATTAGTTATAATCATAACATCATAGAAAATAATCTACATGCCAACTATTTCATGTCATCATGATAACATAACATCATTGTTAATCACCACATTCTCATGTTATAATATATGCTTGTAATTACCACATACTCCACATCATAATATCCTCATAAGTTACAACATCAACATATGAACATCAAAGACATGTCATCACATAATAAATGAACCACATGTCAATATACTTCAATATAACATCATAATCCCTATGCATATCATATTCATCACAAGCATTCAATGTCATTATCATGATAAATAAATAAATAAGAACCACATATAAATCATTACCCTCTCATCCGAACTATATCTGTTTAGCACATACCATCTCATTATGAAACATCATTAATATGAGAATCGCCTCAATACATATCAAATATAGAACAACAATACACTTTAAGCATTATTATCATGAATTGGTTTCATTTACTTATATAAACAATGAATATTAATTATGAATTAAGATTATTCAACATCCCTCTGAGATCTATCAATGGTCATTTCTTGTTTTTTCTATTAGGAATTTAACTATTTACACCGTAGGTATGCTTATCTAAGTACATCATTAAATTTCAAATGAGTCTCATCATCTTGAGCCTTAATCTCTCATCAACTATTCTTCTTTCCCCAAGGAAATTTTAGTGAAATTCATTGTTAAGATATTACCATTTGTACAATCATTTAAATCATCAATATCAAGTGAAAATTTCATGATTTCTATATATATTGTGCTTATCCAAATGACACACATACACGAGGCCAACCTTATTTAAGTCTTATGTTATGCTTAATCCACCCGCATGAGGGCTTGTTGTCCCTTAGTGATTTATACATCACTCACATAATTGTCATTGTTCATCTTAAAAGCATTTTCCTATCTCATCAAGTTCCCACTTGATCTCTTTTATCATAGATTCACCCAACTTAAAGTTGGACTAGGGATTCTTCCACCTTAATTTCCACTTATTAAATATTTAGTTTAAAATTTGAAATGCTTAGAACCACTACCACCCTTATCATCTATGAATAATTTGGTATGCCCAATGTGTTTGGTAATAAACTAACCCTTGTATCCTAGTCCAAGGCTGGCCCCAAGGCTTGAGCCTGACTCAGACCTCATCTGCCCCAAGGCAGGCATTCGGTACAGTGCTCATGTCACCAGCATCTTGCAAGGTTGGCCCACTCCCTCCACAATCACGAAGGCGCACAACCCCAGGCATCGAAGTCCTTACACCCCCACTAGAATTTGGCATCCCAATACAATACTAGGCACCTAGCCTAGAACATCAAGCACTTGGCCTCCTCAAGATGGTCCCATAGCCCTTCAAGAGCTACACAAGACAAAGGAACCACTGCAATATGTAGTGTTGATTGAGTTTGTCCCCAACCCATATGGTGTTACTTATTCTCCCTCATGCGTATGGGCTCGCACGAGATCATCAAATAAATCAGCCCTCTCAGCCCATTTTTGGAGTGTTGCCAATCATCACACCTCAACATGCAACCAATGCATTAGCTATACCATCATAGTATCATAGAAAATAATCCACATGCCAATTCTTGCATGTCATTATGAGAATATTCATCATTGTTAATCTCAACATTATGAATAATAATGAACTGCATGCTCATGCATGTCGACATTTGTACGCAACTATCACATGCTTCACCTCACGAAATACCATCATAAGTTATAACATCAACATATTTACATCAAAGATATATCACAAATTCACATAATAAATGAACCACATGTCAATAAACCTCATATTATAGCATCATAATTCCTATGCCACGTTATGCATATCATATCCATCATGAGTATTCAACATTAAATACCTATCATCACTTAGTAAATGAATATGTCAATATACGTTGACCTAACATCATAATGCCCATGCATATCATCATCATCCTAAGGATACATCATCACTATTGTAACAACTATATAAATATGAACCACATGTGCATGATTACCCTTATACCATCATATCTTCAATATGAGAAACATCTCAATACTTATCAAATATAGAATAATACTCTATAAGCATTTTTTTATCACGATTCATCAGAAAAATTATGAACTAAGATTATCAACTATGAACTAAGATTATTCAACATCCATCTAGGATCTATATTATCTTATCAGTGTTATTAGTGTTATGTTTTCATCAAGATACCAATCATTTCCACTTCTTTCAACTAGGAAGCTGACAATTTACACCATAGATATAATCATCTAAGTACATCGTTAAATTTCACATGAGCCTTATCATCTTTAGTCTTAATCTCTCATTATATTTTCTTCCTTCCCCAAGGAAATTCTTGTGAAATTCATTGTTAAGATATTACTAGTCATACAATCATTATTTAAATCATCTATCTCAAAATTAAAATCCCTTGGTTTTACATCCATTTACCCTTTGGCTTACTGATTCCAATACCATTATATGCAATTGCATATAAACACTAGGTCATCATGATTTAATTTTATATCATGCTTAATTTACTTGCATGAGGGTTTGTTGATTGATGTTGACTTATACCTACATCATTTAACAATTATCATTTTCATCCCCCAAAAATATTTTCTTATCTCGTCAAGTTCCTATCTCAATACCACTTGATTGCTTTATCGTAAATTCACCCTTCATCAAGTTGGGCAAAAGACTCTTTCTCATTAAATAGTATCATTAATTTAGATTTTGAAACAGTTGGAAACAATATTACCATCATTGTCCATGGAAAATTTAAATGTGTGGTGTTATGTGGAAACTTCAAACAACCTCTTTTAATGTTATGGGAACAAAACTTCTTCACATTTTTTAAACTATGTAGATCATCAAAATGACCATTAACAATCATGTTTCTCGGTCCACTTATCAATACCCTTAAAAGAACTTTCTTCTTGATAGAACATCCTATCATTTCCTCCTACCAGATATTCATAGATATATTTTTATTTTTCTCCTAGTCTTAATTTCCTAATATTCCATGTCTACTAGCTTCAAAAATGGAAATTTCTTCACTTTATTCTATTGTATTAAATTGACTTTAATTTCTCACCTCCAGTCATTGTGGTTTCTTTTCCTCCTCTCTTAAAACATAGCACTGATATACTTTGGAAATGTTGTTACTATTTCCCAACTTGGGTAATACCTGATAAATAAATTCATTAAGATGGCTACCAAATGTAATCTGCTTATCATTTCTTCTTTTAAGACATCAACATAATAAAATTTCCTGATCATTCATCTTGTTATCCATAATTCATTCATATAGTTAGTCACCTATGGAAAACTTTACAATGTGGGTCTCCCATTAGAGGGAAAATTGTTATAGATGTTGTCATGCACACAACTTATCTTCTCCAATCATTCTATTTTATCAACCTTCCAAGTTCCTTAAAAATGACCTTCATTATTACCATGATTGTTCAACTTCATTAGTTGATTACCAATATTTTCTTCTTTATGTGCATCATCCTTAGATAGACCTTATAGTGATACCTTTAGAGTACCAACTTATGATTATACCAAATTCTTCCATTATGTTCTAAAATAGGTTGCCTCTTCTTATTGATTTCTTGCCCTTGTTGTGACACTTCCTCTCAACCACCTTAAACATCTGATCCAAGTTGGCCATAATCACATGAGCTATCATTAGTTATCATCATTAGAAAATTTACAAGTTTTTCCTTTCCATTTCTCTTTGGACAACTTTATCCACTATATGCAATTATCCTTGAATCACGAAACCTCATGTAACATTATACTTAACATCGTAACAGTTGATTAAAATAAACTGAAATCCTAGTGTACGATTTAGATGTATCATAAAGACACAACATGATTTAGATGCTCCATAAAAAGTATTTGTCTTAGCTAAGTAAGCACTCCAAATTATCAAGGATTTGTTGTCATCGTTAGAAGATCATATTCAGAGAGTTGTGTTCTTGCAATAATAGACCAGAGAAATGCCAAGCAAACTGCTATCGCTAAAGGACAATGAGAATGGCAATCCAACCCAAATAATTAGTGAATAATATGATCAGCGTTCAAGGAATGTTACCTCTATGTTTTTAGATCAGATTGAAACCATAATGTAATGAACAGATGCAAGTGAACAACGATCATCTAAAGGTCATAAGATATCAGTGTTTATACCATTGTGAATTGGAACCGATTTCACTATTTTAGAGCACCTCAAATGGTGACGATATTACAAATGTCAACATCAATTATCCAAATACTTCAAGCACTATGTAAACTGTGTTGTAAAATGAACCGGTGGTTGAGTAGTTAAGAAAATACACTAGCATTAAAGATTTGTTCTTCTACAGAACATGTCAGTATCAATAGTGCTCAAAATTTTTAGGGAAAATGCCATCCAATGTGGATCGAATCATGTCAGTTGTCATATTGTTCAATCACAAGAAATGAATGTTTAGGATGTGAAATTCAGTTGTTCATAGCATGGTATCACAGGATTCTCAAGGCAAAATTCATGTGAAAATAAGTTGATAGACCGAAAAAGGTGTCATCGCTATACAGAGGAAATACCGATTAATAATTGCAGAAGAAGAGATTTGTCTCAACATAAAATCAAAATTCGAAGGAATAAAGCTTAAGAATATTGGTGGCATTATTGTTTTAAGAAGGTACGTGAATTCTGAAAGAAAATTTATTCACCATGACCTTTGAAATTATATGTCACACCAATATTAAGTCTATGACCTTTATGTGCTATGATAAATTGAAATTATGTGTTGTAGAGTGAAATATTTTGAGTATCTGTTTAAGCAATCATAACTTATGTTGGAAGACAGATGTTACAAAAATTTAAATGGACTTCCTTTAACAAAATACATCATTAAATAAATTTATTGAATGTATTATGACCATTAAATGATAACTCTAAGGGGCTTTAAGAAATCAAACAACCAAGGAGATATTCCAACAGAAACACATCATAAACAAGAAGAGACACTGCCACTCGACCCAAAACCAGATTGGATGACTGGGAAGGTTATCCCTCCCCAAAACACAAAATAAAATCATTTTATTAATAATATGGCCCACCTGCCAGTGCACCTGCGAAGGCAACACCATATCAACCCTCAACAAAGCTTTAATAGCTATCGAGTTTTACATTCATTAATTACAACGTAAGGATTGAAACAATACCAAGAAACTCTGAACAAACCTATTGGCTACAATAAATTTTAGCTATAATGATTTTAGTGTTTTGAATTCTTGACGAGAGAAGGAGCTTCTTTTGGTGCTTGGGCTTTGAACAAATATGCACTTCATTTGAGGTAACCTTGTGGATCATATATATCTGCAAATGGCTGTAACCTGGATGCTGCACAAGGAGATTACACAAAACCTAAATTTCAAAGCTTTTTCCACCGAGTGAAATATTCCATGAAGCTAAATGCCCAACAGGATCATGCCAACCACTTTTAAAAGCCAATGGAGACTTCATTTCATTATTAAAACCCTCTTCTCACATCAGGCAGGCATGAATATGCCTAAAAAAAAATTTACACAACATATGAACTTTCGTATTAAAGAACTCAGTATGCCCTTTTGGATAATCAGTGGTCGTTCTTGCTTCAAGGAACTATATCTGTATTTCATGCCACCTATTTTCTTCATCGTAGTTATGATCATTTTATCTTGGCGCCTCGTATGCAGGATCTTCAATCCAGTTATCGACTTTAAAAAACAAATAAACCCTTGCACAAATAAAAAATCTATTGAGAATTACGGAAAAACATGAGTACCAGGTAATAATTTAATTGTCTTTCAAATTTCAAGTGAGATTGTTTACAGTGTGGAGTTGCACCATTGAAAATGAGAGCTGAGAAATCCACTTCAAATCTGAGAATCGCAAATTTTTACTGACAAAAATGTGATTTTTCAATATCGGATTCTGTCAAGTTGTTCAACCGACAAGACTGTTTGCTACATGATTTGACGACTCAGAATCTAACTGGTATAAAAGTGCACAAATGACAAAATACGAAATTTAACTGTAAAAACTCATGGAACCTTGAATGTATGGTTTAATTTATACCAAACTGGCAAAATTCAAGTTAGTATTAATAATAAAACAAGAAAAATAGTAATAATAATAAATTAATAAATTAATTACATGCTTTAAATAAATATAAATAAAACAAGAAAAATATTCAGATAATTCTCTTTTTGAGTTATTTATCATAAATATTCACAACAAGAGAAAGCTATTTGTACTCCTCATAATCCGAATGAAATCCTAACAATTACATCAAAGGAGGTCGAATTAGTTCAAATCCTCAATTTGAGCAAAATCTCAAAAATAACAAAATCTGTTCACAAAATCTAGAATTTCTGCTAAAATAGGTGGGTTTGACTAGCATTGACCGGCCACCTATAATCTTTGAATCCGAGAGTGGATAGATATTCCACCATCCTTTTACATTTAGGACCAATCCCCAAGTCTTCGAATTTACCAACCTATCCTGCAACATGTCAAAACATGGAGCCATTACAGGAAGTTACAACAACTTGTAATTTTCTGAAAATTTTCAATTTTAACACAAAAATTCCTAAGATTAATTCAAGATAAAAATAATGGAAATAACATTATATCAATTAGTTTCTGAGGAATATAGAGGAAATTTAAAGGCTAAATAAAGGGAAATGATGAATAAAAGAGAGGTTTTACATAAAATAATCAGTCATAAATTGGTACCAACAATGTGATATGGTGTTGTTTAGGATCTGAGGAACCTTGTCATGAATATAGAATGTGAAAATGTTTGACATCCAAGAAGATCAAGGCTCATAAATGATGTAATGCGAGAAAGGAGCCTTGTAGCTACAACTATATCTCCATAGAAGAACAAGTAGTTGATGTATTGATGGTGTATGAGACCAACTAAATATTGTGATGGTGTCTCCCTAATTGAGAGGGAGCAAGAAGTCTCCTCCATGTTTGAGAAGGAGTAAGGATCTCCTCCTTGGTTGAGAGGGAATAATGGACACCATATTCTCGATATGTGTCATGCACTACACCAAGACTAACTGTCACACATCTAGTGTATGGCATGGGGAGGGAGAATGGAGGATTGGATAAGCGTCTTGGACTAGTACTCCTTGAGGATTGGGAATCTAAGATAGGAAGTAGTCTTGTGCACAGACACTCTTTGAGGATTGGACATGGTATCCAAGACGAGAGTGGTCGAAGAGGACCTATATTCTTTGAGGATTGGGAATCCAAGATAAGAATAGTCCTGGAAGGACATACCTGAAGAACATCTATATGGGGTATGTTCTTCAAGAGGCTATTGTGGTGTCCATATGTATGTCATCTCAACATTGTCCTTTAATATTGTGGAGAGTTAGAGCTTGTTAGTAAAGTCCTTGTTATGTTACTAGTTGACAATGTTGGTTATGATGTTGATGCTTAAAAATGGCTTATCAATCTGACTCTTCTTGTGAGAATATCTCAATTTGAAAGTACCCTTGTACTAGTTGTGAAATTATGAATACTTCCCTAGTTAAGAGGGAGTGTTAGAAAATGAAACTAGGTTTGGTATTCATAATGATCTTTATACTTATGTCAATTTATATTTTATGTAAAAACAAAAAGAAGAAAAATATTTTTTATTAATATTATTTTTTATTAGTTAAGCATGGTTTTCTTTCTTCTAGGATATTTTGAGTCAAAGTTTTATTTGAACTTCTTTTAAAGAAAATGAGAAAATAATTTTCTATGTAATTTGGGTCAAAAACCCCTCAAGGTGCCAAGTTGACCTTGCCTATCAAGTCGGCCCTGCCCCAAAGGACATGTTTGTTTGAAACCCTTTGGACAATCTAAATAAAGGGAATTTGGAGCTCATTTTAACACACAATTTCGCATGAATTGATCTAAAATATTGTTGAACGGAATAGTGAAGAAGCGGAGGGCCAAAGTATGTACTCGAAAAGAAAGGTTTCTTCTTGAATTTCAACATGTGGAAGTTTTGTCTTGGTACATCTCTTGTTGTTGGTCTGTTTCTAATGAATTTTGCTATGAAGAAGGAGGATTTGACTTGGCATCTAGAGGGTTGGAATCTTCCTATGGTCATGGGTCTTGGATATCTCAATTTGATCTAATTCTATAAGAAGAGAATATTTTTGGGTTTTCCCCTTGGAGGGGTTTTGCCCTGGCTTGGAGCCTATATCTTGTTTTTGATGTTTTTTCTTTTGATATTCATGTTTTGTACGCTTGATAATTGTTTAATGAAGAAGAACATAACTAAATTAATAAGAAGCTAACAAATTTCACAAGCAATTATCAAAGAAAGAGAAATATAATCTAATTCCTAAGCCTCATAATTTCTCAATAGAATTGATCAACTAGAGATAATCCTTGTTTTTGTTGTTTGTATTATTTCTCAAAGGGCCATTTTCCAAGTAAGGGTACCCTTGTATGCTAAAGATAATTTACTAATGAATAACATATTTGAAGGGCATAAATTTATGTGTGTATGAGTATGAGATTGGTATCATTATTTTGCTTCCATTGTTTATCTTTTGTATACCTATTAAAATTCCTACAATTATTTTTATTCAATGGATCTACAATCATAATTAATTAATAGAAAGGTATTTACCAGAGAATTAATTGTCAAAAGACAAGGTTAGAAATTATGGGTGAAGCAATCACCTCTCCATCAACTACGGTTAAGATATATTACTTTGTTGCTCACAAAAAATTCTCAAATGCCTATGCCACTTATACTCATGGATAATATAATGTATGATATTGAAGAGAGTCGAGGTCAGGTGGAGAACCATTAGAACGTTATGTGCTTGCAAGTGGTTCATAATCCATTCTTTTTTCCAACAAGAGCTTCATGGAATTTTTGGTTGATATAGGTTGAATATAATATGCAAGCAGCAATTAAGAAACCCACCAAAAACCCATAATAACCAACAAATAGAATGGCATCAATAGTTGGAATCACTAAAAACTAGAATGCATTTTCTATCAATAGTAAGAAATTAGCATGGTATCAGAGCATGAACTTTGGGGAGGAGGCTAATTTCTAGGGCTTTTCATACATCAACCAATAATGAAATGGTGGAGGTCATTCTTCAAAGGCAAAGAGGGAGGTTGTACCAGTAAAGGGTTTGGTAGAAATTAAACTTTTGTGGGTGTTTTAAAGGGAAAAAACATAGATCCACATAAATGTATGGCAGATCTATAAAATCTAGAATTAGATCTAGAAACCAACAACATTTTTATTCATGTGGGAGATAGAAGGACTTAGAACACGAAAATTTTTTATTGTATCAAGGAATGGCAACAAATATTCTTTAATTTGAAAATAAATTGGATAAAGCATCTAACTTCCCATCCTAGAAGGTGAGGTTGACCTTGATTTCAAAGGAACGTGACCTTTGGGAGATTATAGAAAAGGTTGTTCTTACACTCACATATGCAACACTAAAGGAGGCTCATGAAAAGAGGACATTAAAACCCAAAGTGATAATGGATGTCATGAAGGGTCATTTGTTCCCTCACTTGGTAGAGAAGTAGTCAATCAGATAGATGTTTAAGGCTCTAGTGGATTTTTCCATAGTGACAAAATGAATGAGAAGACGATTTTGAGGAACAAGATCAAATCTATCCATTTGTGAAGGTTTGATAATGTTACCAACTACTTCATGAGGATTACACAAATACATGATTAATTTGCAACCATTTGGGAGAAAGTAGAGGACATAGAACCTATAAATGCAGCATTGAATGGTTTAACCAAGTCATGGAAACCGTGTGTCCAGGTAATCTGTTCTCGGAAGAAACTTTCCAATTGGGAGAGGCTTTGGAATGATTGCATTTTGTTGAAAGGAAAAGTTCCCAAGGCTTATGGTTGAGAGCCTCAACAAAGTGAGATAAAAATATAACAAAGAAAACTCATGCAACCAAAGAAATCACTTGAATTCACAAAAGTTTGGAATATAGATATAGTTGGAGGTCCTTTGTTTGAAGTAGATCCCAAAGGCTCCAAACCCTCAATCTTCTTCCAAGATGTGAAGACCTGCCAATATGTCATAGAGACACAAGAAGATCACCGAATTCAAAGTGTGTGTGTGTTACATCATTGTAAGAATCATCACAAATTAACATTCATAAGATAACAATGCAATTTGGAAACAAGACATGAGTTTCTTTATTAACTGAAAGTGGCAAGAATAGGTGAAACTACAACCTGATCCTAACCAAAGGCACTAAAGAAAACTTCTTCCAAACCCATCCATCTTGAGCCATCAAATACTTCCTCTCCAATATATGCAAGAATATGATAGATAAGAAGGTTGAGTATCTCTACAGGGAAACAAGGGTTTCTTGGAGACTCGGAGTGTTGGAACCACGAAAAAATTGTAGACTTGATCTAGGGAAATTAGGGCATAATATGGATACCTCTCATTAGAAATGAATTAAGCCTACCCAAGGGGTCTATATATACCACCTCAAACCAATTAATTTGGTTAGGCCATAGGCTCTTGTAGGTGGGATTTCAGTAAAACCTGTAAACCCCACCCAAAAAATAAATTTTTATATATTTTTTCAAATTTTAAAAATGTGTACGCGGGTATTGTTCATGAAAACCACATATGTATGTGCTTTTATAGTGGGCAAAGTTGCGTATGGATTTTCAAAAATACTTTTTGAAAAAAGGATAGGTCTACAAGGGGAAAGGGAGCTTCCTAAGCCAGATAAGAGCATTTGGTCTACATGAGTGATGAAAGATGCTATAAAAAATGACCCCTAATATATAAGGTTAGAAGGGGGACTGATGGCTGAAATACATTAAGTATAAAAGGAGGAGTCATTCGAAAGGCCTAAGAGGAGATCATCATATTCCATTCCATTAAATACCTGTAGAAGGAGTAAAAACGAAAATCATGTCCAAAGTAGTCATACCCCCATGCTCAAAAATAGTAAAGAATGTTTGTTGATCAAGTATAATGCAGATCCAAGATGTATACATAAGTGTGATGATGATTAGAAGAATACATAATGGAACAACAAATCATAGTTGCGAAAGAACATAATGAAGCTAAGTCTCAGTATCATATAGGAGGATATTTGTACAAAATATGTTGTATAACTAATCCCCACAAGAGTACCAAAGTCATAGAAATGGAGTAGTGGTATTGTACAAAATTCGGGTGCCAACATATAAGATGTTGTTGAAAGAGTGTGCAACATATAAATATGGATGTCACTGGTTGAAATTTTAAGGAACTTTCAAGTGATTTGATATGATGATACAACTCGAGTTCTTCATCAACTACAAATGGTACATTTATACACCATGGGAATAAATGAGTTGAAGTCAACCATGTGAGATTGTTTGATTACTGATCATTGATACATACTGTTAACAAATGTGAGACAACTCACCAATGATGATAATGAGTGTTAAGGATCCAAATCTTTGAGGCTAGATCCAAAGCCAATAATGTTGAGAGCGAAGGAGAGAACTCAACACTAGAATATCGATAAAATAATTGCATAAATTGAATACATCCAAAACAAAATATGAAGAGAGAACAAAATATACCATAAAACCTAACTATTTATTAAATGAGAGGGAAAACGTAGTTACATCTACATTGTCAAAAAATCTATCTTTTTTTACAAAGGGAGTCCCAAAATTTATAGCCTTTTGAGTTATAGTCCCATGGGTAAATACCATGGGCAGATACCGTGGGTAAATATCATGGGTAACTACCATGGGTGGATGCAACCTTCCATTTGGATCATTCGTCCCTCCTTAGGAAACAATGGTCCCCATCATGTAGAGTTCCCTCATAAGAAGCTTTTATTGAACATGAGCCAATGAAGAGAAGGGTTTTGTGCGGTTTACGCATAACCACGAGTTCACAGATCACCCATAACCCTAGGTTTGTGGATGGCTCATCACTGTGATGAACAAAGATATGAGGATAGAGATACATTGTAATGCTTGTGAGCCAACTATGATACTAACAATATGCAACCTAGAAAAATGGACTTCGATGGCAAGGGTTTTGTGTAGTTGACCCATAACCATGGGTTTGTGGAAGGCCCATAACCATGATGGATGAAGATCCAAGGATAGAGATACCATGTAATGCTTGTGGGTCAATTATAATGTTGACAATGTGTGGCCTATCAAATGGACTTCGATGGAAAGGGTTTTATGTGGTTGACCCATAACCACGATGAGATAGTTCGCTTCTCGATCTACCTGGTAGAAATCTGGTGGCTTATCTTTGCAAATTCTCATAGGGCCCTTTGTAATAAATGTATTAAGAAATTCAAGTACCTCTGTTATGCTTAAATGGAACACCCTTTCTAGGTAAGTCATATAAGTTGAAGTTGGGTCCCCTCCATTTTATGATTTTCTTGATACTAGCATGAGATCACCATATGAATGCTTTGTCTGATTTTCTTGATACTAGCATGAGATCACCATATGAATGCTTTGTCTGTACAATTTCAAGGCCCTTACCATAGCATATTTTACCTTCTTAGAAAGATGCACTAGAGTATCCTTCTTGTCTTTCAATGGAAATATAACGAAAATATATTCAACCTCCATAAAATTTTGGAATTGGGTATACATGCAAAACATGAGCTTCAATAAAGATATTGAGCCCCACGAATGATCAAAGTGTACATGGGGGTACTAAATGATAAAAGGATCAACTCTCTTTAGTTTAATTTGCATGTGGACATACCTATTTACTAGTACAGATTGTAGCACATCGCTGAATGGAAGAGCATAGTATTTTGAAATTATGAATGACACACATTGACTGTAAATTGCCTCCGCAATACATGGGCTTGCCAGTTTGTATCCACTTCTTCGGCCTAGACAACATATGACCTTCTTTATCAAGTTAAAATATGAAAAGACATTGGAAAGATACTCATGGACTCATCATTAGTCCTATGTTTCCACTGCTTAAACAATATGGGTGTCACAGGTCCATGGTTTCCATTGTAGGCCACAACATTGTTAAGACCAACATCGGTTCCATCCTCGTAGCCCTTAGATAGCCAACATGTCTCAATCAGAACAATGTCAAGGTTCTTGTAGCCAAGGGATGACATTGAAGAGGACACAACGTTGAGTTGCGCATCAAAGAGGTTGGTATACAGGAGCCCTGTGTGGCCGTTTGGGATTTTGGCATTGGGACAAAAGAGAGCATAGTTCATAGAAATAACGTCAACGTCATCCCTGTAGGAAAAGAACGGGTAGGCATTGGCCATGAGATATGATCCCATTTGGCTCCAAAATTCAAGCATGGGCTTTCTCATGATCTCGACAAGGTCGCTATTGAAGATACCATTTGAAGGTGGGTAAGCTCTTTGTAGTGTACAGAGAGAAACGAGGATTGACACCTAAACAATTTCGTTAAGGTTGTATTATATGAGAGCCCTGTGAAGATTCATCATAGCTGGGAAGACTTCATTGATGTATCCATCCTCCAACGTAAAGATCATGCTGTCCACATGCAAGATGGTGTTAATATACACATGAATGGCCAGGAAAACTAACACAAAATCCACGACATAGATACCGAAGGCCACCATGTTGTTAATTCCCATGACCAGAATGATGACCATAGGCTCTACTCATGGACTTTACTCGCATACAAGTCTCTTTACACATGATTCTTCACATTTTTCGACGTAGCTTGCATTCACCCAACAATACGCACAACTCCACAAGAATATATGCATAGCTCCACGATTCTACAATTCCCTTACTGGCGAAATGCGGTACTTTGTTCGATGCTCCCCTCAAATGGAAATGGCAATGGAAATTATTTAAAAAAACAAGATGTTGTAAATAGCGATCTCTATCCTTGCATGCAGGAATATTAACTCCACAGGTTATTGTGTATTTATTGACGTATATGTAGCTACGAATAAAAAAATAAATGATACATGGGATGCAAATTTATGTACCTGGGAAAGTTCCCAATGGATGAGACAACATCTTTCTCTTTATTTTTATATTGCAACTCTGAACAGGAAGCTCCTTTAACCAAAATAATGATTCTACTCTTTGTATTTTTCTAGCAACAACGATAAAAAAAAAAACAGTGGCTTTTCTTAGTCAAATCTTTCGCGTATCACACTATTTGATACCGAAACTTCCATAGCAATTCTTCAACACAGATCCAAACAATGAAATATGTGGTGTCCACAAAAAAAGACTTGCAACACAATACAAAAAAATTCCGCACTTTTTAATCTTCTGAACATGCATGGATTTCCATCTACTTTTGTTCGATTTTTGGTGATATTAGTAGAGATTGTGGTCAGTTTGTTTGCTTTAGAATCAATGTCTGCATTGCCAAAGAAACAGATCTGAGCTCCACAACAACAAATTCAACTTGGAGTCGCCCAGATGAAATTTTGATTCTCCATATTTTGGATATATGTGGCCATGCATAACAAGTGAGGAGATTTGGAAATACCCATATCGGATCTGGAGAAACTCAGTGAAAATTTTCTTTTCACTACTGAAGTGGATGCAAAGATCAAAAAAAAATGAATAGGCCTAGCCGAAACACTCATGCTCAACATTGCTTTGATAAAAATAGTCTCAATCTTTTTTTTTCCTTTGTCGCAGGCCGATTCGATCAACGACATATCATAGTTATATATCTTCAATAAAACATTGTTCGACACCTTGTGGGAGATCGATGTGGGTTGTCTTTGCAGCATAATGCCAAACTATGCACAAACTATGCATAAATACACCCAAGAAACTCAATATAGTAGCATTATGACATTGCTAGTGTTGATCTGCAGCTCCACAAATAGATCCAAACTAAATTAGGCAGTCAGGTAGAAAATCTACATTATTTGCAACATGACTTTGTTATTCATATTCCGACACACTCATTCTTCAAGCCCTAGCATCTCATAACTTTTCCATGGCTCTGATACCACTGATCCATATCTTGGAGGCTAGATCCAAAACCAATAATGTTGAGAGCTGAGGAGAGAACCCAACACTAGAACACTGATTAAACAAAATGCAAAAATTGAGTACATCCAAAACAAAATATGAAGAGAGAACAAGATATACATGAAACCTAATTATTTATTACATAAGAGGGAAAACTTAGTTTCATCTACATTGTGTGGACAAATCTGTCCTTTTTTTACAAAGTAATGCCTAAAGTGTATAGCCTTTTGAGTTACAATACCATGGGTAATTACCATGGGCAGATACCATAGGTAGCTATCATGGGTGGATGTGACTTTCCATTGGGATCACAAGGTACCCTAATAAAATATAACAAGTGTGAATAAAGTAGTTGAAGTCAAAAACTTGAAAGAATCTATCAATTAGGGGGCATTGATGTATTTCCATTGTCAATAGTGAAGGAGTCTACCACTGATGACTGCAAACCCTAAGGTACTGATAAAATATCTCTAGATCTTATTCCTAGAGCAATGAGTTGGTGTCGACAGGAAAATATCCACTGGAAGGAAGGCGTTAGGGCATCCCACATCAACCAACATGAGCATAACCTGTAGGCCGATAATTTGGAAGGGCTCGGATGAATAAGAATGAAGTAACCACCACCAAGTACATTTACAACATTCACAAGATGAAATTAGCACATGAAATAAATCCTTTGAACCAACTAATAATGAAAGATGACACAAAGGCGAGGAATCTAACAATAGGGTCAAATGGAAACCAAGGCACTACACAAATCCCAATGTGCGATAATGTAAGTTGACGTCGAACATAAGGGAAACCACCCAGTTAAAGACCCATGTTTTTTTATTGATGTTAGGCATAAGGTCACCTATCAATGATATAAATAGGGTCAGGGTGCAACTCTATTTGTACTCTTAAAGAAATTTTTCGAAGTCAATAAGAGCAGACCCATTAGCAAGAAGTCAATGAGGACCTTCTCTACTGACATAGATATATGACCAAAGAGTTGATCTCATACCAAGAATAGTTTGACAAACTGGGTATGGCCGACAGAAATGAGTCAGAAGACACTACTGAATGGTTGACGCAAAGGCTAACTTCCCATGAACAAAAGCACGATATTTTGTGACTTTAAAGAAACATAAAATGTACTTTGTATGTTTGTGATGCAAGAGGCATCAACAAACTCTCCATATGATTGGAAGAGTAACTAATCAAAGGAGTACTGATTCCAAGACAAGATTTTTGGCTTCCTAAAAGTCAAACTAAATCCCAACCCGATGGAAGGAAAGACTCATTTTTTAAGTGATTTGTTCAAGGGTGACATAACAAACTCTGCTACCAAGTGATGAAAGAAACTCTTCTTGTTCCCTCTGTTTTTTTTGGACTATCTGATTTTTTTTCTTTTTCATATTATCAAGCCCGAAAAAGAATAAAATAATGCCTATAATATAGTGGAGGAAACAAGTGTCAAATGCAAACGAACTAGTTCCTCGGTTTAGAACATACTCATTAGATAAATTTTGAGGTAACAGATCGGCCTCAAAACAAAAATGTATAACCAAAATCAACTTTATAAGAATCAATAGAATTCAAGATGATGATGTCAACCATGGGAGATGATTCACCATTTTTGGAGTTAAAAAGTAAAATGATAAAAAAATAAAAATAAATAAAACTATTTTTTCAACTTGTATTTTCAACTTATCTCCCTATGGTTTTACTCAAATTTTGAGTAGGAACACTTGTTGGATGCAGAATTTAATTCCTCATCCAAGGAGTACCCATGTCACATACTTTTGATGGACCCTGCTACACGAAAAATGAGAAATACATGAAAAACTTGATTTCAATCACATTTATTCATGTATTTATCATTTTTCGTGTGGCAGGGTCCATCGAAAGTACACAACATGAGCACTTATTGGATGAAGAATTAAATTCTACATCCAACGAGTCCTCTCACTCGAAATTTGAGTAAAATAGTAGGGAGATAAGTTGAAAACACAAGTTGAAAAGTAGTTTTCTTCTTCTTCCCTCTAAAATTGGATGATGTAATCTAATCTTATTTTATTTTTTCCACTATTATTTTATAATATTCCTTAGGAGGCCCATTTTAGACCTAAAAAATTCTCTAATATATGCTCAATGCAAGGTTATGGATGTAGGTCATCAACACTCTAGGAACTTTCCCTCCAAGGTTAAAGGTGTAAAGTTATAAAGGCTAATGAATGCATGGTTTGATCTTGTAGAAAATTCATGGACAAAAGTGGCTTTATACAAGAGTAAAATGAAGCCAACTTAATACCAAAAGGGCACAAGTGGTCAATATGCAGTGCAGTATTACAACTCAACACATGGGAGCCTCTAGGGTATAAAGTCAACATAAGAGTAAGGAAGAAGAATGATGCTTCAACGCAAAGTCATGATAGGACTAAAGAGGGCTCTCGAGCCTATACAAGATTCGCAACATGGACAACATATGCTAGTGAGGTTCTAACTAGGAAGCCAATGTAAGGAAGGCTCTACCAGTATGTTATGACTTGAAAGATGGTGAGTCACAACACAGTGGGGTCGACCCTATGGCTAAGTATTGTAGAATAAATTCAAGATGCAATATGCAACAGAAAATTATTCTTAACCTAGATGTCAGGCAGAGAACGATACCCACCACGATAGGTCAGTGAGCATGGAATTGTAACAATAGGAAAAATATCACTAAATGATATAAAAAAAGTCTTCATTGCCCTAAAAAGTACTCCATAACACTTAAGGATACATTAGTAAGTTATAAAATATTTAGACTATAAAAAGTAGGTTGAGTTTTCATATAAATAGTTAAAAACCAAATCAAAGCTCACCATTTGTTATTTTTACCTATTCTAGTGCGTAGAAGTGGCTATAACACATTTAGGAATAGCATAACAAGGACTCTAAAGTGAACATGCAAGGTGATAGAGAGGAGAAACTAGCCCTAGTCAGTCAAGCCAAGAAGGGCAAAGGAAAGGGTTCCAAGGGTAACAACAATGAAGCAACCTCTCAGGAAGGGAAGAAAATAGAGTTGAGCAAGTTCAAGTGTTCCATTTTTCATAAAAATGACATTATGCATTACCATGTCTAGAGAAGAAGGGGAAAGGGAATTCACAATAGATAAAAACATCAACAAAGGTTCAACGTGATGAGTTTGCAATGAAGATTGAGGACTTTTCATTGGTCTCCTATCTATCTACTAGCACCATCACTAGGAGTTCTTGGTACTTGGAAAATGGTGCATCACGCCATATGACAGAAGCATGGGAGTTGTTAACAATCTAACAAAGACAGACTCAAGGGTTCATGTGGAGCTTGGTGATGATATCAAGTATGTTGTGAAGGTAGAGGGAACCATTAAATTCTAATTCGATTGAAGAGGAATGTTGGAAGCCAAGGATGTGCTTTTTGTACTAGGACTGAAGAAGAAATTTCTCTTAGCCTTAGTGATGGGGGACAAAGGATATGACGTCATGTTTAGGAATGGTTATAAATTCATTCATACATAGGATATTAGCCCAAAAATAATAGCGGTCGTCAACATTAGAGAGGGAAACTTATACATGTTGAAGGAAAAACATGTGCAGGATTTGGTACATGACATTGACAACCTATGTGAGTTGTGGCATGGGAGGATGAGACACTTGCAGTACAATCCATGATCCCGAGGGAGATTGTCACTGGTCTCCAAGATTTTAGTATTGAATGTAACACTCTCTTCCCACATCTACCCAAGAAACTGGCTAGTCGAGGTAAACATGCGATGAGAGGCCACTATGATATGATTCAACCTCCTACGTCACATTAAGGAAGTGGAACCAATGGAAACACACCATAAAAACATCCAACATCATCAACAGAACCCTCAGAAGACAAGGAATCCACTAAGACAACCTGTCCCTAGGTACTACTGTTGTTTTAGGTCTCTTAGGCCATAGTCACTCTCATGTTATGGGAAAGGGAGCAACCAAAAACCTAAAGTTGCTCTCACAGGCCTGCCTACCAGTGATTATGGACCAAAATTGTCAATGTTGTGCCAATGACCCCGAGATTTAAGCCACTTTTTTAGGCCCAGAGCCCAGATCACTGCCCAAAACTGATCCATCTCTTCAAATCAATGAAGTAACATGTAAATGATAGTACTAAAGCAATTACTTGTTCAATACCTTGATTGGACCCCTACTAGCCATGATAGGCATTTCATCAAACATATTGCAAATGTGTAATCTACAGGTGTAATTCATAGTTTTGAGCATAGGTGTCTCATACTTAGCTGAGAATCACTAAGAACCATTGATGCCTCAACACATAAACTTCCATTCCATCCATTAGGTCATAGATACATTGATCATTCAATTATAAGTAAAAACATGATGAGAGCCACATATGGTTGTTGTCATAAAACACATACATAACCAACATAATAGCAACAGAAAATACTCATGAAAGTATAGACATATAGACCACATATAATCCATCAAAATGATCATAGAAATACAAGGAAAAATAACCTTTCATTAATGATGCAAAATCCAAACCCGAGATGGGACTTCCACATTCCACCTGACCGCAGAATGGCTAATCCAAATCTCTGTTTAGTCATTCACCCTCGTGCCATATTCCAATCATGAATGTGGGATCTCATAGTACACATCAATCAAAACTCATTCAGGGCTTCAAGAGGTCGTCCACCTCAACCCATCAAAAGTGATTCCACCTCACAGTTGGACATCACCAAAACCATCTTCATATCAATCTCCATCCTAGCCATCTAGGGCTCCAGAGTGTTTGTTCCAGCCAAGGCTCCAAGACTAGTAATGCAACCCACAATTACCGCTGGGCTCCAGAGTGTTTGTCCAATCAAGGCTCAAGGACTAGTAACTCAACCCACCAAGGGCTCTAGAGCATTTTTCCAGCCAAGGCTATGGGACTAGTAACTCAACCCAAGTTGTTATAAGGCTCTAGAGCATTTGTCCAACCAAGGCTCCAGGAACTAGTAACTCAACCCAAGCTAAGGAAACATGAGAACGAACCAAAAAAACAACAAGGAAATAAACCCACAAACTCCATGGTTATCCAATAAATAGCAAGGCTAGGTAATCCACTGTCAATCCAGACAATCCTCCATGCCAATGACAAATCATGACCAACAATCCACATGCATATGTCATGCATGCCAAAACTAGTGAAGAAATCATACATGCAACTCGATACCTACAAGAAAATATGATGTAGTTGTTGATCATGATGCCTTTTTGTGCTTTCTTGCTCTTCCTTTTCCTTCTTACTCCAAGAATCCAAGTATGCCACACCCTCCAAGAGTGCTCCAAGAAAACTTTAAGTATCCAAGAGTATGAGAGAGAGAGAGAGAGAGAATAGTGAGAGAGCTCCAAAACTGAATTGAAAAAAAGTTATCAACTGATCCTCAGAAGCCCTTATATGAATTAGGCCTCTATTTTCTTCATTTTCCATTATTTTCCTTCATTTTCCTCCTCACATGCAACCTGTGAGCTTTCACCTCCATTTTCTCCTAATTTCCACTATTTTCATAATTAATTGTGCCAAAAATGCCATTTTGTCTTTCCAAAGCCTTAGTCATTTCCTTTGCCAATTTCCTTAGCCATAAACAACCAAATGAACGCCCCCTATGATGTATTGCCCAACATTTAGCTTGGAATAGGTGTCCCATCATCCATGGTTATTGTTTCTAAATTTTATTACACAGAATTTTCACCAGGGTTGTTGCATTGAGAAATAGGGAAAATGTAGAAGGTCTGCACTCGAAAAGAATGCCAAGGTTGTTTTTCGTAGTAATAAGACTAAGTCCAAGGGGATCTTGGATCTCATTCATTCATATGTTTATGAACCAATGTCGGTGGCATCAATGTAGGCAACACTATAATATGCCATTTTTATTGATGAATATTCCAAGAAAACTTGGATCTTCTTCATGGAGACCAAAGATGAGGCCCTTAATTAGTTTCAAGAGTTCAAGGTTGAGGTGGAGAACCAAACCAACAAACAGATCAAGGTCTTGAATTTGGTCAATGGGGACGAATACAACTTTAAAGGACTTTCTCAAGGAGGTAGAGAGAGGGATATGACAGTCTCATATAACCCTTGACAGAATGGGGTTGCAAAAATAAATGATCAGTCCATAATCAATTCTGCTAAGATTATTCTACATCACTAGGATTTGACTAAGTTTCTTTAGGAAAAGACATGTAACATTGCAATATATGTGTAAAACAAGTGTCCTCACAAGATATTGGTGGGCAAGAATATTGAGGAAGCTTTCACATGAGTCAAGCTAGAGATAGGGCACTTGAGGATCTTTGGTTTTCCAGTATGCATCCATGTGCTTGTGGAGAAGAGGATTAAGTTGGAGCCTTTAGGAGAGAAGGGGATATTCATTGGATACAACAAAACCTCAAAAACATACAAGATCTTAATATTAGCATAAAGGAAGATAGTTGTGAGTAGTAATGTTGGGTTCAACGAGAAATTAGCATCTAGGAAATTGCATGAATTTCCACTAGTTGTGAGAAAGGATGAAGAAAAGGAGGCTTTGAAGGGGGAGTAACATGCAAATACTTCCAATTTAGGGGAACTACCTTCAAGTGGGAAGGATTCAGTAGCTCCCTCCATTTCTATCAGGAGACCCAAGTGGTTTGAGCAGAAATCAATGTTAGTTTTTGTAGCATCAGATGTGTTCTAGCCACGAAATTTGGTGGAGATGCTAGAATACATGTATTCTCCAAAACCCATAAATCGTTTTTGGAAATTCCACCTAGAGATGACTTAATTAAAAGAATTAATCTTTTTTTAATGGTCCCTAA
The DNA here is from genome assembly GCA_000404065.3 of Pinus taeda. Taxonomy (NCBI): domain Eukaryota; kingdom Viridiplantae; phylum Streptophyta; class Pinopsida; order Pinales; family Pinaceae; genus Pinus; species Pinus taeda. The sequence goes on from APFE030139465.1 coordinate 47,616, forward strand.
GTCTAAACTTGGGAAAATGATTAATTAAAGGGTATTAATTAAGTCATGGTGATAATATTCTAGAAGAAGACATGGATCGAGTTCTAGTTAATCTTAGCAATTGATTATGTTTTAATCTTAGTCGTTGATGTCTCAACAAGAGATTATAAGAATAAATTTGATGGGGTTTGGAGAACACACTTGAGACACCAAGAAATTTTATTTTGTTGGGAAATTGATCTCTAGAGTAGCAACATTCAGTTACCGGAGGTGATTCAGTAAGATCGAAGTAGTGAGAGAGAGGCAGGGATAAGATAAGGGAGATTTTCCAATCCATTGAGTGCATAGTAGAGAGGCAGAGAGTTCCACAGAGAAGAAACATAGTGCTTCAGAGGGGAAGTTGTATTTTGCTGGGGAGAAGTAGTGATTCAGTGCCAGAAGTTGGAGTGGGAGCCCGAAGGCTAGGATAGTCCATTTCCCAGAAAAAAGAAAATAAATAAATAGTTAAGCGAGAGAGACGTTGGTCCGAGTTATGTGACACAAAACTACGTAGGCTGATGCAGGGAATGTGCAAAGGCAGTGGAGAGAAAATCATATTGAGCCAAGATCACTGTCAGATCACTGTTGAAAGTGAGATTTTTCTCACTATATCTTATGTCAGTTATTTCTTTGTATGGATAGCCATATTTGAGCATCCATAGATTTGTACTCAAATTTACTACTGCATAATAATAAAACCCTTAGCTGCTGCACCAATTTTCCCAAGTTGGGTATTTCCAAGGACATTGGTCCAAAAATAACTGTGTACTTGTGTGTGTGTGTGTGTGCATCTATTATTCCAGCATTATTTTTCTTCCGCAGTACTGTATTTGTGAAGGTTGTAGTATATTAGTTTTGATATTTACCATAGGGTGCAGTAAATACTTTGTTTAATTTATTTAACAAATAGAAGAAACTTAATCAGTTGTTGCAGTAGGATTCAGGGTTTCCAAATTTTCACATGGTATAAGAGACAGATTGTAAGTCAGAGAGCTCAGTGGTAGAAGGGAGGAGGAATTTCAAATCTTTGCAGAGGAACCAATTCGAAACCCTTTAGAGGCAGCACAGTCCTTGGGCTAGGAGGGTCAACTTTTGAGGAAAATTTATTTCTATGAGAGATTCGACAGAGAAATTAGATTTTCCATATCATAACTTACCAGAGGCAGAGGGAGACACAATATTTTCCTTGCATGTTGGAATTTCTAAGTCTAACTGTTAGAAATTCTTCCTGTATTTTCTTATTTATTTCTTCCTACTTGTTTTGTTAATTAGCAAGTTACTTACTATGTAAATATTGAAAATAAATACAAGTACAGTCCCAACACATATAGATCATCAACTTGATGAAAAACAAGCACATAAGTTACATCATTATTTTTGGACTAATGTCCCTAGAAAAACCCAATGTGAGAAAATCGGTGCAGCTATTTGAGGGTTTTATTAGTAAGCATTTTCAAAATACAATCTAGGTGCCAGAAATGGCTCACCTAATAGAGAATGCCCTTGGCAGTAGTACCTCTCATTCGAAAATAGATATCAGCCCCGTGAAATCTCCCAGCATTAGCCTCTAGGGTCTGCATCAACCTCTCTAGCCCAACATCAGACCAACTAGCCCAGCATCAGCATCTGGAGGCTCTGTGTCAGCCTCTGGAGCCTCTACGTCTCCCACGTTGGCTCTTTCTAGCATTGTGCAGCTCCTGGCTGCCTCTGCGTGGCCTCCAGCTAGCTCTACATCAACCCTTTCCCGACTTTTGCGTTAATGCTCTTCGTACCCTCTCTACCTCTCTGCTTCTGTATTCACTGTTCCTCAGCTGCAACTCAGATCACTCCTTTGATTTCCTCAGCAAGCTCTGCCCCAGAAAATCGAATTCTTGATCAACTCGGTGTATTCTCCAAGTGGCCCTCAAGCCTCCTCTTACACATTTCTTGTTGACAATTCAACGACCAAGATTAATGCCCTAATCAATGGCTAAGATTACATCTGGCTTGATCCATGACTTTTGGACCATTCTAACTTAGTTTTATATTAATTCACATTAAAATTTTATTATTAACAATATTAATTATTTTAATATCTCCCAAACTGCTTAGATTCTGCGCAAACCATTTTTGGGTATTGGAGATCTCATGTGCTTTAGCCTCTCCCCCAATTTTCATGGCTAGAGCATATTTGATGCTACCCCAAATCAACACTCCCTCTTATCAAGTACTATGCTCTAGTAATACATCTCACTAAGCATCACCTCGATCATACAGCATTGTTCCATGTGTTGATGCTAGGCCTGCTGCCCAACATCCTCTTCACTGTTGCATCATGTACTGCTACCCATGGCCCTGCGACTGCCACTACTGCATCTGTATGGCAGCTCCCTCTACATCCATGTTGCTTCCCATGGCCCTACCACTGCCACTGTTGCATCTATATGGAAGCTCCCTCTACATCCATGTTGTTCCCCATGCCCCTGCCACTGCCACTGCTACATCTGCACTGCAACCCCTCTCATCATGTTGCATCGTGTTGCCCATAGCACTGCCATTGCTAACTGCTACACTATAACTCAGTTACTGAGAAGTAAGTAATTGATCTCCCAACTCTGACCTCTCCGTTAGGCTAGAAACACTCTCTATGTTGAAGCTCCCTCTGTCACTGACAAGTGCTCCCTCTCTAACCTCTACTCTTTTGCAACAAATCTATGCATCTCGCACTACTACCTCATGTTGTCCTTGGACTCCTACACTATAGCTTCATCCACATATGTCTCTACTGACATCTGCCAATCTTGCTACTCCTCTTTGGGGCTCCCATAGCAAGGTATAATCCAAGAGGTTGGGTACCTCGAGGATCCTGCCCCTCATCGCTTGTAGTATGTTTGACTACAGCTCAATGTGTCCCCACTTTCTCCCAAGTGGCACATGAGCACTCATGGCACAATGGTCATTTGTCTCCACTTCTTTCTCCGTCATCGCTAGTGCTACCATGGTCTTAGAGGCCTCTCCCTTGCTCTTCTTCCTTGGAAACTAGCTCGCATAGTGACCTAGTTCCCCAGAGTGGAAGCATTTGACCTTGGAGAGGTCCTTATTCTTTCGTTTCTCCTACTTTCCCTCAGATGCTAGGGCAGCATCCACCTCTTCCTCCTTCTTGATTCTGACCCCCTTGCCACAGCTTCCTGCCTTGGTTAACCTTCTGATCTCTTATTAACGAAGAGTCGCCCATAGTTCCTCCCAATCTAGAAGGGTTGACCTACCCAGTATGCTTTCGACAAATACCTCCCAATCCTCTGAGACTGCGTTTAATGCGGTCCTCACCATCATCTCCTCATCCGGCATGGACCCTATGGAAGTCAGTTGATCCCGGATCTCCTTCAATCGATCGAGGAAGGTGTCTATATGTTCTCCCTTCTGCATCTGGTATGACCACAACTGATTTTCTAGAAGCATCTTCCTCTGCACAAAAGTATGTTGATACAATTTCGTCAGGGCCTCCCACATCGCATTTGTCGTGTCCTTCTCGGCAGTATGTGGTACTACATGGTCCTTGACCCCATGAAGGATGATGCTCTTGGCCCTCACCATTTTTTCCTCGTACTTTTTGTTCTCAATCGGGTCAACTGGGATCGCTATCGTGTTCAAGGAGAAGTGCTTGAGATGATTCCTGTCAAGAATGGACAAGATCCTGGCCTTACAGGCTACGAAGTTTGAGGATCCGTTCAGTCTATCCTAATCTCTTATCCCATTAACTCCCATTTCGTTGCTCCTCTTTCAACTCTTCTAAGTCTTTATACTTCCCTCCTAGAATTTCTCGGTGTGACGCCCTCTGAGCCTCGATTTCCCTCCTGGAAACCCATCTACCAATGTCGAGATGCCCTAACTCCGATTATTAGTGTCGCT
>APFE030139471.1:0-16440 GCA_000404065.3 Pinus taeda
GATTGGTACCTGGTGATATCCCGACTTCAGGTCGATCTTGCTGAAATATTTCGCCCCCTTTAGTTGGTCTAGGAGGTCATCAATTCGCGGGATCAGGTACCTATTACGGACAGTGATCTTGTTCAGCACTCGATAGTCAATACAGAGTCTCCACGTCCCATCCTTCTTTGGTACCAACACGATCGGGCTCCCACAGGGTGATGAACTCGGACGGATGTGACCTTTCTGCAGGAGCTCCTGAATCTGCCTCTTGATCTCATCATTCTCTAGAACGGAGCGCCGATAAATTGGTCCATTGGGTAGCGGTGCACCTCGGGTCAGATCGATGGAGTGCTTGACTTGACAGTGCAGATGAACCCCTACCAGCGAGGTGAAGATGTCCTCGTACTCCTCCACAATCTTGTCCATCTGTAGTTGTCGTGCAGAGGGGCCCCGTTTGGAGGCTGCGGCCACTGTCTTCTTCTTTCCTTGAGGGCATATCATCAGGAAAACAAATTTCCTGGTTTTAGAAATGATCTTACTGCATTGTTTTGTAGTAATCAGAGAGAGGGCGGTAGGTGGTTCCACCTCTGGTATCCTAAACAACTTATTTCCCAATGTAATAATAACAGCACGAGGCCTTGATTCATACACAACATGTCGCTTCTACAAGTATGGTTGTCTTAGTAATACATCACAAACTTCAAGGGGAGCAATGTCACACAATACCTCATCCGTGAAGGGCTTGATGTTGTATGGAAGGCGACACTGCTGTCTCACGCGAAGATCTCGTCCTTGGTGAAGCCACCCAATGGTGTATGGTTGTGGATGTGCTGTGGTCGGTAAGCCCAACCTCTTCACAACCTCTGCTGAAATGAGGTTCTTTTGACTCCCGCTATCAACAATGAACTGTATCGGGGAGCCATTTACCCACATTTAGGAGTGGAAGAGACGCTTCTCCTCCTCTGGATCTTCGGGTTCATTTTTCTGGACCTTTGCGGTAGCAACAGTGGCGCTGGGGTCCGCATCAATGATCTGCTTCCCTTTTTCATACCCCTTATCGGGTTCTGAATCAGATTCGGAACATGCATCTGATTTTGAAACCTTTAGCTCGGCCACCAGTGACTACTTGGCCCGACACTCACTTGTGTTGTGAGTGGAGCTCTTATGGAACTCGCACCATTTTCCAGTGTCCTTTCTCGGCTTCGCGGCGTTGTTCTTTGCTTGCAGCTTTGGCTGGTTGTCTTGGGCTATCCCGCCTTGGCTTTGTCCTTTGTTCTGTAGTTTAGGGGCACCTTTCCCCTGCTTTGGATTCGCAGATTCAAAGTCTCGCTTCTTTTGTTTAAACTTCTGCTCGACCTTGACGGCATACCGGTACGCTGCGCCGAGCGAGGGGATGTTTAAGAATTGTATTTCTTCCTGGATGTACTTGTGCAGGCAGCCACAGTATTTGAGTATCAAATGTTGCTCCGAATCCTTAATACCCAACTTTCTGCGAAGAGTATGGAAAGGATTGGTGAACTCCGGCACGTCTTGGTCCCTTCCCTACCACAGCGTGGTCCACTTTATGTATTCATCCTCATAGCTCCCGACAGGGTAGTACTGCTCCTTGATGGCATCCCAGAATGAATCCCAGGTGGGTGCGGCTGAAAATAGTGAGCCAGTACTTTCATCCTTCTGCGCGCAGTAGGTTTCCCACCAGTCCTTGACGTGGGGGGCTGCTTTGAGAAGAGGAAAAACAATCTTTTCCCAGCTCGAAAAATCATGAACAGAAAAATAACCCTCTAGTAGATTTAACCATTTATCTACGGCGTCTACGTCTATCTGACCCTCGAATATGGGGATTTCAAAATTAACTTGTACCTTAAAGGGTGTGGCGTTTCCAAAGTAGCTGCTGGAAGCCGATGCTTTGCTTCTGGGTAGCCGCTGAAGTATCTGGGCAAAGCTGTCCATCATCGCGTTCCGTTGTCGCTCGAGGGCTTCTTCGAGCAAGATTTTGATGGGATCTCCTGTCCCCTCGTCTTTCTTCTCGTCAGCCATGGGAGGCCGTCGGGATTTGTGAGGCTAGTCTTGAAAAGGTTCAACCAGTTCAAGCCCTAACTCCTTATATCCCGACCTTGTTGGGGACATGCAAAGAAAAACAGAGAAAAAGCAGACCGCTCTGATACCACTGATCTAGATTTAAACAGGAACGCAATAAATTACAGAGATAACCATATACACAAAGATGGAGCAGAAATAATACTTCATTTCAGTAATGGAAAATACTGAAACATGCTTACAATCAGAAATGGAAACAAACTAGCTAGGGCGATGGCAGCTTATCTCTAAGAAAAGATGTGATGGCTACATGCCTCTGAACTATGTTACAATGAGGCTCGAAGGCCTATTTATTGTTGAGAAACAATGAAAAACCCTTAACATTCCAAAACCTAACCCTAGGATATGAAACGCCAAATTGTGGGCCCCGTTTGGGGGTAAGTTGGTACATCAACTTCCCGGGGTCATAACTTTAGCATATGATTTCTGTTTGATGCGTACAATAGCTCATTAGAAAGATCTATTCAAGCACTATCATTGTTGGAATGGGCAACACCACCATTCCATGGACTGATGTTGCCCCCGGATTCCCCAAAAAATGTCATTTAGGGCCTCAAAATGGCTCCGGAAGTTCAGGAACCGAAAAACTGCTAAAACTAGTAAGTTGTGCTACAATTAAGGAAACTGAAAATGCTGAGAAAGACAATGGTGGGGGTCCAGGTGGACTTGGCAAGTGGCCACCAATCTCCACCTAGATCAGCTGATCCTGAACTGTGCTTTCTGCCACAATAGGCTCTGACTCCTCACCAAGGCTGATTTGGTCATTACGATCATACTCATCGTATTTTGGCAAGCAGTTGAAAGAAGAGAAGCTGTTATATTCATATAGTATATCAGGAGACTGCTCCTTCACATCTGGCTGTATGAATATGTCATTTGTTTTGTGGTAGGTTTGTTCATGAATAACATTACTTTCCTCTTGCAGAATAGATGTGTTCTGGTGCTCTAAACGTTCCACTTTCATTGTGATCATTTCCTCTGACTTTTGTAACAAACCATGAAGTTTTTCTTCTTTCTCTGCTTTGCGCTTTTCCTGTCTCATCTTCAGATTTGCGTCTACATCCATAGCTATGTCTTGCATCTATTTCAAAGTGTATGGGCATCTTTCTCTCAAATGGAACTCGATTTCCACGTCAAAAGCTCTTGGATAATGCAATAGAGCTAAATCAGGGGGAGGTCTAATATTCAAAGGCAAATAATGATAAAATTGATTGAATCGATCAAAAACTTGCTGAACAGATTCATTTGGATGTCTTTCTAACTGATTATATTCTTCAATGAGCAAGAGGAAATTAAGATTGATCATCCATTTGTCAAGGAAGAGCTTGGAAAGCTGCTGAAGATTAGAGATGCTAGCCTCAGGAAATGCTTTAAACCAAGTCCTAACTTTGCTTTCCAAAGAAAGGGCAAACAGCCTGATACTAACATCCTCGTCCTCCACTTCAAATATATTAAGATAGTTTTCAAAGGATTGGATATGATTTTGCACAGTAATCCCATTCTCTCCATCAAATCTTGGGAGATACTCAGGATGATTTTTGGGCAGAGGATTAAGCACGGGAGGCAAAACAAGAGGCTTATATCTGTCAGGAACCTTATGAGGCACGGGATTATGTACAAGGATTGGCTGAATGGGCTCGATATGAACAAGGATAGAATGATTGGCTTTGACATTTGTTTCCTCCTTGGCTGTATGATGATTTTCAGCAGCATTTAGAGGCTGCTATTCTAATGTGCAAGGAGGCTTTTCAACAACATTTTCAAAAGGCAAATCATAAAAATCTAATTTAAAAACATTTTTAAAATATAATATATAGAACAAAATTTTATGGAAGAGAAATAACATGACCTCTTAGATAGTAATCCAGGTCAAAAGCCTGATTTGCTCGTATATTTCTCTTGGGTTCATTTCTCCAGCAGAGTCTTTATTATGAGGATTATGGGGAGTCGCCAAGTGGATAAATAAATTAACTTTAAAGGGCCTGATCTCTGTCCAACAAAAAGATCAGAGCTAAACATGAAATAAATCTGAAGAGAGGGGAAGTTTCTTCAGGAAACAAAATATTTTGAGTTTTTTGAGATTTTTTTATGTTTTGGGATTTTTCAAGAGACTTTTTCTAGAGGCAAACTGATCAAAAATGGGGTTTTATAGTGATGAACAAAATGATTCAGGTCCCCAGTGGAGTCTCCGTTTATGTTATCGATCAGGTTGTTCCCTTTGACTCCCAAGGGAATACGGCCGAGGTAACTACAAACCAAGCTTTGGACTGCAGGTCCCAGCCTACCAGCAGTCAGAGAGGGCTCTCTCTTTGGGATTTAACTTTGTTTAAGGGATGATTTTAGGCTAGATATGATGCACATGGGTTTTGTTTGTGTTTGGTGGGTGGTGATCTCAGACAGAACTGGGATGCAATTATATGACTATTTTTTCCATTGGGCAATGGAGTCATTGCAAGTGTAATTACTGAAAGAGTTTCTTGGTGAAAACGTAGTACCACAGAGCAGGATAGGCAGGCTAGAAACAATTCTCAAATCTAGAAATGATGGAATGAAGTCAGGGATTGAAAGGAAATCAAGAATCTTTCATTATACTGGCAGAGGGAAAATGGATGAATATTGTGCAGGAGCAATTAAGAATTCCTAAACAATATTCAAAATGAGAGGACTAGTGTAAACATGAGAAGTTAAGAATTCATATCTATGACTAATCCTGAAGAAAACATAATAAATAATAGAGATTGAACATAAGGTGCACTCAAGAAAATCTTATGCTATTCTTCTTCTCTGTTACCAAGATCATGAAACATATATGAGATTTGCAAAATAGAAAACATAAGACACCGTTTAGTATAACTTATTGTTCCATAGCATGACATAGGAATTCTGTAGCAAGTCCCAGAACATCCAATCCACCTTCAGATCATTCAAACACAATGAACTTCAACAACCATTTGTATTAACACAGTCTGATATGTTACAGCGTAGAAGGAATCATCAACCGACCCACCAACCAACAACACTTACTACATTGTTCAGGGTTGCATTTATAGGCAAAATATCTACAAAATAGATCTGATAGAAGATCTGAGGAAACAACTGCAATTAACCTAACTTATCTTGCAAGTAATGTAAAAAATATCTATCTAATGCTGCGCTGGGGGTAGCTGCTTCAAAAATGAGGCTATGTGGTGTCCTTTGGTAGCTCTGTTGTTATGCGTTGGCCATTTATCATAACTGCACATTGGTCTCTGCTCCACTACTCTTGAGTGGCTTTGATGGGCATTAACTGTGATCTGAGAGCCTTAAGTGGCTTCACCACTTTCTTTGACTTTGATGGAGGTTTTTAATGTTCAGCTACTTTGATATTGTTGATCTGATATTCTTTGCCACTTCACTAATACTTTTTTAATTGAATCTAGGCTTTATCTTTCCTATGATACTCTTTAACACTTGAATCGGGCCACTCTTTCTTTGCTGACCCTCTTGATATGCTCGAAACAGAGAAATCACCACTTTTCTACCCTTTCAAGGCAAAAAATAACTGCTGCAAACTGAGGCTTTCCATTTTGTCTCTTTTTTCTTAGCGATGCGCGATTAGTGCTAAGCGCTAATCAGGCATCAAAAACTGCCTCAGATTTTCATTCTGGGTTTCCTAAGCAGCGATTTCGCCTTTGCACATTTTTTTCGGTGGATGACGTTAGCATGATGTCAGCGGTGGTACGGTAGATGACGTTAACATGATGTCAACAGTGGTACGATGGATGACATCATCGGGGTGACGTGGATGATGACATCAACATGACACGGTGGGAGGGTGATGACATCAGCGAGTGACATGGCGCAGATACAGCACAGTGGCAGGCGACGTGGAGGCATCGTCATGCGGTGACGTAGGCAAGCGGGGAGGGCAGTAAGCGGTTTGCATCGTACCGCTTTTGGTATGTGAGCGGTATGTTTCAGGGGCTGCCCGATGCTATAGGAGGCCGACAGTTGTCCCGGTGTACGATAGTGAAACCGTTGACCATCGGGTGCTATCGTACCTGAGGGTGAGCTTGTCGAACTGTCGACCTATGGGAGAGGAAACGTGTGAGGACAGGGTGTTAACGCTAACCATTCATATGGTTAGGAACAACTCTCTTTTGGGGAAGGGGCGCCCGATATGCATGAGGGCCATCAGATCTAGGAGAGACAATCTGACGGTGGACGGGAGGGCAAACCGATCGGGGTTTAGCAGAACAGCGCGCCCGATAAACGTAAATTTTTCACGGCTGCGGGTGGGTTTTAGACTTTAGGTTAAGGTTTAATGTGTTTCAACGTGGGAATGTGGTTATTCATTTAACCAAGTTTTTAAACGAAATCCATGATAAAATGTATGCACGGAGGGTGATAAGGTAAAGTTATTTATTTAATATGGTGTTAAATAAATCCTAAGGGTAGGTGAATGCGGAAGGGCTAATACTGGATCCCAAGTGAACCTAATATTTCTTAACTTTTGTTATTTAGCTATAGCTGCCATGGGGATGAATATTTAGTGTTTTTGGGGTTTTTATATAGTTTCTTGTAGAATAGGGGGAGGGGAAATGATTTATGGAGCTAGATAATAGGGTTAGATGTTAATATGGAATAAGAAGGGAATGGATGTATGCTAGTTTATAGAATAGAGACTTAAGCATAGGGAAATGAATGGATTGTGTAAAGATTAATTTTCCACAAGAAATGTGGCTTCTTTTGACTAAGTCAACTCAGATGTCAACTTGGTTTTTAACAAGAATGGAGTGAGAATGGACTTTTTGAGCATCTCCCAAGGTCCTTGAGGGGATGTTAGTGAATGATTTTTGAGGAAATGAAAGGGGAAGTTAGTCATGCTTCCTTGTTGTACCACCAAACAACTGCCATGGTGCCAATGCCATAAGTGAGATAAGTATTTCTTGACAAGACCACAAGTGATTACCAATCTGCTTCTACAATCTCAAACTACCTACCCAGCCTACTTTACCTAACATTTTTTCTTCTTTTGGTTTGGGTGCACTTGCACTAGCAAACCCAGCTTTTCAACTTTTTCTTTTTTATTGTCCTCCTATCTACATCTATATTTATTTCATCTAGGGGCTTCAGATTAGGCTGTTGAGCACCCTTGGTTCTCTACCTATCTAGGAATCTACCAAGATTAAGCTGTTTGGACCTCTCTTTAACTGAAAATTCTTCAAAAATGGAGTAACTCACCAAAATTTGAATACAACAAAGGCACTTAGCCTAGCACACTCTCATGGACACTTCTTTGGCCTCAGTATCAAATATGTAACATTGCAGCATGGAAAGTATGACATATTTGGCATGCAAAAATGTAGATCATGAAAGATGAATACCTGTTATGAGCAGGAGGCTAACAGAGGGAAAACTAGGTTACAGCTCTACAAGAATATGATTTGGACATTAAACCAGCAAAGATTGTCAAAGGCCAAGGTTTTTCAGGTTATTACTAGAAGCTTCTAACATTCAGGAACATGAAGATTCAAACAATATTAAGGAGATCAATGAGATAAGTATCATCAAACCTGAATCTCAATATGCAGATTTGATATTTTATTTAAAAAATGGATATGATCCTTCTAATCTTTCATATAAAAATAAGTGTGCCATAAGACTGAAAGAAAAATACTTCATGATTGTTGATTATGTGATGTTTATAAGAAATTATGATTCAATTTTGTTAAGATGCCTAGAAAAAATTGAAGCACAAAAGGTCTTACAGGAATTATGTGATGGTCTAGCAAGTGGAAATTTTGGAGTTGATACAACAGCTCACAAAATTATACACGTTGGGTATTATTGGCCCACCCTATTTAAAGATACCCTTGAATATGTAAGGAAATGCAGAACATGTCAAACTGCCAGTGGAAGGTAAAGAAAACCAGCTTTTCCTTTGCAACCAGTCAACGTTGAGCAACCCTTTGAACAATGGGGATTGGATATCATTGGAGAAATTACTTCTCATTCTTCCAAACAACACAGGTACATCCTCACATCCATGGATCACTTTACTAAGTGGGTAGAAGCAATTCCTTTGAAGGCAACCAACTGTAAAGCAATCATCAAATTCATAGATCACTTCATCATTACCAGGTTTGGTGTACCAAACGCTCTTATTTTTTATAATGTATCTTATTTCTCTAGTAATTCCATATTTGAATTTTCTATCAAAAGAGGGTTCAAATTGGAATATTCTACAAACTACTACCCTCAGGGTAATTGTTTAGCAGAATCCACCAATAAAAATCTCATCAAAATCATTAAGGGAACTGTTGATCAGAATCAAAAGAATTGGCATAAGTCTTTAATATTTGCATTATGGGCAGACCGTATAACACAGAAGGCCTCAATAGGTACTTCTCCATTTAATATGTTGTATGGAAAGGAGGCTGTCATACCAGCAAACTTAGCACTCCCTTCCCTGGCTCTGGTGCAGTTTATTGAAGAAAATCCCTCATCTTCTATTCAATTGAGAAACAATCAGATCCTTAAATTAGAAGAAGATAGAGAGAAAGCTAGAATTACACATGCAAAGCATCAACAAGTTATTAAGTCTTCTTTTGATACAATTTCTACCAGCCCAAAATTTTTACAAGTTGGTGCTGTTGTTTTGAAATGGGACAAAGCACACGAGGATAAAGGAAAACACACTCGATTTCAAAAAATGTAGCTAGGACTATTTCAAATCATCGAGAATATAGGCCCATCAACATTTATATTGCAAGATCTACCAGGAAAGAGAGATTCTCTTCATGTCAATGGGTTTATTTTGAAAAAATTGTTTACTGGAGGAGGTAACCACTTCTTATTTGTAAATATTTAATTTTCAGCTATATTTGTGTGAATTTGTAGTTTTGTTTGTTTCTTAGAAAATAAGGTTGTAAATAGCCTTCTATTGATCTTTACTATTTTGGAAAAGTTGTTGAAAGAAAATAGTGTTAATATTTACTTTTTGATAAATGGAAGCCTTGAAGGAAAAGAATAAAGTTATTGGAAATTAGGTATGATTAAACAAAACCATTTTTATTTTTGTAAAATCTTCTCAAAACCTTGAAAATACTGTAAATCATCCTAAGTTTTTAAAAGCCTAAATAAGGTTATCAATAAAAAGCAAAAGCTAATCCAAACTTAGCATCTTCAACTATTTAATTTTCATCCATGTTCTCTTAAGGAGTAAATCATTCACCCCATCCACAAAAGTTTATGATTTTTTAGAGTGTAATTCTAAAATATGTTTGATATAAGAGATAAGGGTTCTCATTACGAGCCTACTTACCATGATCATAAGGAACTAATTCAACTGACGTTACCAATATTTCATACCAAAACGGGATAATGGCTTGTAATTATAAGACAAGGGGTCTCATCACGAGCTAGCTTGTTCAGTTAAATTACAACCAGTGAATGGCATTGTCAACAACTGGCCACCAAACCAGGACAATGGCTTTTTATCTTTTAAAAATAAAGAAATAAAGAAGATGGAAAATGCAACAATGAAAATATGTGTAAACATATATTTTTGGTTTTACTCTTAGAAATTATACTCTAAAATGGATGGGACAATGAATGATTGAATGGTTAAAAAGTAACCTTGTCAAGACTATAAACGTTTGTTGGCAGCAGAGGCTCTACTTGTGACAATATAGCCATTATATAAGATAAGTTGGAGAAATATTCTTGTTTTGTCTTTATCAACCAATCAAGGCTTAATTAAACTTAGAATTTTTTTGTTTTGGGGATGAGAAAGAAATATCAGAATTAGTTTTCATTATATTTAGAGCTCATGGTTATCTAGTTGTTTTAGGTTTTCTCTATACTCAAAGGTTTTTCGATTAAGAAAGTTAGAATATTGCATTACTTTCTCAGATATAACTGTTTCTTCCAGTGAATCACCAATTGTTGTGTTGTATCACAACCCCCTATTTCTAAAAAAACTTTTACAAAAAAACCTTTACATAGAAATGGGTCCCTTTTAATAAACTTAGTGAAATTTGTGATGTAATAAACCCACATGCCTGGCATTAATCATATCATACAGGAAAACTTTTATCAAAACGACCAATGTAGTTGAACCATTATATGAAACCTTTTGAATAAAATATAAATGATTCCTTTGGAAAATCATCATAAATAATTCTCCATTGTGATAAAGCGATCGAAGATTACATATCACAATGATAAAGGAATGATCAAATGCTCTGATCCGATAAACGTAATCACAATCGATAGTCGGAGGTATCATATGAGAAAGAGCCAAAGCACTAATCGATTTCCCGATTGCGATTTATAAATAAGGCACGCATTTCAAGGATAAATCTTTAAGAGATATGGTTTGCATCCATAAGTATTTTAAAATGATAAATCAAACCAATTCACTAAAAACCATACCCTCGCCTTATTACAATTTTACTTTATCACAATTGGAGTTATCGGAGCTTTCACATTAAACTTTACCTGTTGAATCCCCCGATTGCGATTATATAAATAAAGGCGCACATTTCAAATAAACTTCGTTAAAAGGTATTATTTGTGAATATAAAAGCAATGAATCCCAACTATTCGCTGGACATATACTGCCTTATTATATTCTCCTTTATCGTGATCAGAGCTATTAGTCTCAAGCACTGTAGTCCTACCATAGTGAAAATTCCGATTGCAATTTACAATTTATCGTTGATCGTTGATCAGGGAAATCCAAAGACATGCTTGAAATAATCATTCGACATATTGTCAATGCAATGGATAATTATGACATTTATTCACTACGATTGGTGGCTATAACAGTCATTAATTTCACATTTAATAGTGAATCCTTCGAGGATTTCACTGGTGGTGATTCTTAAATGCATCCGGTTTATCATATGTGAATTGCCTTAACTCTTTTCATTTTTGTATTAGCTTTCAACGGCAATATCTCTCTGTTACATTTTCCATCGTCTGTGCAGAGCTTCTCTGAACTCATGAATCCAGAAAATATGGGAATGAAATTAAAGAAAGCCAAGGCCCCTGCCCTAGTTAAAGAACCAGAGACAAATAATAAAGGATTGGTATTAGATACGACATGCGTCGGTCTAGGAAATTCAGGCTGGGAAAGTATCTATAATTTAATAGAAGCAGAAGAGCCTGAAGAACTGGAAGAGGAAGCTACACCTGATTCCACAAGAAAATCAAAAGGAACTCTGAAAGGTTTTTCCTGTTCATACCTACACAGAATAGTAGCATGGGCCAAAGTTTTGCCATATACTTTGTTGAAAAAATTCCAACCACAGACCAAACATTTTCCAAAGTCGATGGAAAAATATTTGGGTCATTCAAACCAGAGGATCTCAGGCAAATGTACCATCTACTTCAGCTAGAAAAGCACTATAAGAAAGCATTTCTGGAGGCATTCGCAAAAGAAAATGATATGGAGTCGAAACCCATCAGGCACTGGAGGTATTTCCCGAATAAACATAAGCACGAATCATCGGGTATGTATTCTATTGATTCATTAGCCTCTCCTTATTACTATGCTAGCGCTATGATGTGTAGACTGTGGGGAGTCCACAACTCAACGAAGTTCTCTATAGACATGGTCCCATTAATGGAAGCCACAATTCATGGTTATGTTATGGATTGGGAAAATATTCTCTTCGATAGAATAGCCACCAAGATACTAGAATATAAAATAAAGAGGTTTGCAACTTCCCGGGTAATTCCTCCTTTTTACTACAATGCATATATTCTTGACATCATTTGTTCTAATTCTGAATACTCCGTTCTCGAATAGAAATGGACTTCCCAGGATCTCAATCCTATTCATATCTATCACAAAGAGCTATGGAAGGCCCATTATAAGAATCATTTGTATAAAATTTGTAATGGTTTTTTTCTTCCTATATATTATTCTATATTCAATAAGCCTGCCCCTAGGATATCCGAGGAAGCAGCAATTGACCTAACAACAGTGTGAAGTTGGTTTAGGGAAGAGAAATTCACCTATGTAACTATTTTTGGTAGTCTCACTAATCCTCATGTTCTTCCTCTGTACGTCCCCAATAAACTATTGGCCCAGGAGTTAGCATATCAGATAACAGTTGCGAGAATGTTAAAGACCCTTAGGGATTCGAAGAAACACATGTGGCCTACATTTTACCTTTGCTGTGGTGCTTTTACCTTGCATGATTATAAACATGCAGACAAAGAGGCCAAGAAAATTCAGATGTTAAATCTCACAACTATTCCAAAAAGGCATTATGACCCTAAAGTGGTTGCCTATAATGTTACTTCTCAGGATAAGCTCACCAGATTTGATCATGAAGAGGATATCTTTGATGATTTGTTCTCTTGAGCGGAACTATTTTTCTAGGTTAAAGAATTGGCTAAGATTAAATTTGGAACAGAGGGATTAGAAAAATTCAATAGGCTCAGGGCCCAGAGATTGGAAAACCTACCTTTGGATTTGTTAGCTACAACCCCAACAGTTCAGCCATAAGGCCAGAGTGAATAGAAAACTGCTAAGGATACTCCTGAGGTAGAAAAAATTTTTGAAAACGAGAAGACACCTGAACAGGAGTAGAGGCAAGAGATAGGTAGTTGACCCCTTGATTCAGACATCTATGTTGATCCTAAACTAATCGAGGAATGGAAACAATTTGATTCTATCATCAGTAATACCGAGAGTATCCAAGGATTCACTACACCAGACGTGTCCACGGCACAAAAATCAATAGTAAACAGAGTTCTGATTGAAGGAACAAGCGGCCACCCAAGATTCATAAGGACCTAGAAATAATCTCTGAAGATCCTGTTAGCTCCTGCTGCAGCAGGTATTCATTTTTCATGATTGGCATTTCACAGGCCAAATATGTTGTACTTTGCTTGCTGCAATGCTCCATATTTGTTCAAGCAGTCTCCAAATGAAGAAGGCTACTTCAATATTCATTCAATGCCTTCAAATTTTGTAAAGTTTTCCTAGTATCGCTACTTCTAGTTAAAGGGAGGTCCAAACAGTTTAATCTTGGTCTCCCTAGGTTTAAATTTCATGTTTTAGAATATAGAGTTTGTAAGTCTGTCCAGACAGTTTAATCTTGGCAGACTCTTAGATAGGTAGAGAAACAGAAGAGTCCAACAGTTTAATCTGGGCTCTGGAAGAAATAAGGGTAGTATGTAGATAGGAAAGCATCAAAAGAAAAATGTATGATGGGTTTGCAAGTCTAAGTGCACCCCCAAGAAAAAGAAGAAAAAAAGCTAGGCAAGTAGGCTGGGTAGGTAGTTCTGAGGCTGTTGAATTGCTGACAAGTTCCAAGTTTGCAAGTATAAAATCATGCAGAACATAATCAACAAAGTTTTGTAAGCAAAAGGCTCAAATGAGGTATAACTAACTCCCCTTCTCTGCTTTCCCCCAATCATTAACTAACATCCCCAAAAAGAGGTCAAGATCTGCTTGACACCTCTTTAGTTCATCATCTTCATCGGTCTGGTTGAGTAAAGATCTGCTTTGCTCAAAGTTGTTCCATATCTTCTCCTGAAGTATGGTCCTACCCCCATGCAACAACATAAGTTCCCCCAAACTTAGCGCTTTCTTACCACCTCCACACTAACCACTAACATTATTATGTAGCTCCCTATGTTTCCCGTCCTCGTATTAATATTTAGTAAATTCCCGTATGTAATGTCCCTTCCCCTGGTTGAAAAATAACCATAGCAAGTCCCGCGAATTGCTCAGTTTATCAGAAACTAAGCAAGAACCCCAACCTCCGAAATCACCTTCCAGATACTATGGACTTCTTCCTAAGTATAAAACTCCCCCGAAGTGGTAGGACCCCTTCCGAAACTTCAAAAGCCCTTCACACCCACTTACTTACCTTTTCCCCTCAAATCCATTTTCGCATCGCAAACTCGCCATCTCACATTCATGCAAGACAATGCCCATCCATTCCCCGCCGATGCGACATCGCGAAATCGGCGATCTGCGTTACAAACGCCGAGTGTCCAATCTGTTCACCCCTCTGTCTCCCCCGATGCGATATTGCGATATCGCATATCAGCAATCGCAAGCACCACATGTCCAACCCAATGATCCCCCTCCTTCCCCGCCGACGCGATATCGCGATATCGCATTAGAGTCTCTTCACCACAGTCCACCGAGTACCTCACCATGTTGCACTGTACCAGGGACCCACTGATGACGTCATCCACCGTATAGCCGATGCAATGCTTATGTCAATAGCTAGAAAAGCCGAAAAAACTTCGCGCAAGGAGAAAAGTCGCACTTCGGAGCTCGAGATCAAGAAACAGAGGCAGTTTTCGATGCGCGAATAGCACGAAGTGCTATTCACGCATCACTACGAGAAATAGGCCATTTCGAGGAATCTTCAGGGAATCTTCTGATTGCCGAGCCCACTGCGCGCCGAAAAAGCCCGAAAGAGCCCAATCGTGCCAAAGGATCCAGTTTAAAGACAGCAGCAGATCATTCACAGAGTTTAAAGTGTATCAGATCAAATCAGCAGGCTTCAAGCGTGTCAAAGAGTATCAGTCGACGGCGGAAATCATAAATGTAGCGGCAAAGTGTATTAGAAAATATCTTGAGTAGCGGCCCAAAGCAAGAGAAAATTGAATATCTTCCAGCAGATTCATAAGAGGAGAGCAAAATCACTTGAAGATCTCAAATCATAATAATTGCACATTCAATTCACACCAAAGCCGAACTGCAGCCCCAAAGCACATTCACTCCAGCAGCACCGCATCTGGTCCCCAAGGGCCACCTCGTCACCTGTTCCGATTCAGCTGCCCCCAGCATAGCCAAAAAGATTTACTTGCATTTATTTTCAGTAGCATTTAGATTTTTGAAGAGTTCTAAGCAGACCTGTCAAGGTCACTTGTAATGATGTCTTCCTGATATTTTGTTTATAAATACCACCCGAAACGATATTGTGAAGGGTTGGTTGGTTGGTAGTAGTAGTTGTTCGTTAGTTTCCAGCAATTTTCTCTGAGTAAAGACTCGCACTGTAACTGTCATATTTTTCATAATCAAAGATTGTTGAAAGAATGGATTGCGAAACAACTTGATGTTTTCTCTTGGCCAAGGAATGATCACGGAATGCCTATGTCTCTGCATGATTCAATAAGTGTTCTTCTTCCCTGTTTGTTTTATGTTTTTATCATCTTTCCGCCCTTCTAAGTTGCAGGAAAAAATAATAGCTTAAGATTTGTTTAAATACACCTTAAGTTCACTTTTCGATGTTTTCTTCCGAAACAGTTATGAGCTAGAATTCTTAAGTGCTCTAGTTTACCCTGTTTCTTTCACAAATGAGTGCATGTCTTTGGAATTCTTAACTGCTCCGGGATCCCACTCATCCACTTCTCCCCTTTGCCAGCATGATGAAATGATTCTCTTTTGCCTTTCATCCTTGATGTTCATTCTGTACTTTTAGCAGCCTGAGTATTGTATCCTGCGTGGCTATCCCGCTCTGTATCCCCTTGTGACCAAGAAAACGCTCACATGCCTCAATCTGTGACTCCATGCCCAATGGTTCAAAACTTATAACACTTTATTGTGCCTCTTTACTCAGGAATCCTACCTTCCTCCTAATCACAGTCAACATTCCCTTGAAGTCAGAAAGCTAGCCTAAAATCATCAACTAAGGTTGAATCTAGATCAACTAAGGTTGAATCTAAAGGAGAGAGCCCTCTCCGATTGCAGGTGGGTTAGAACCTGCAATCAGAAGATTGGTTTGTGGTTACCTCGGCCGTATCCCTAATAGGAGCCTAGGGACAACCTGAGTGATAAGATAATGGCGACTCCACTGGGGAACTCCTCAGATAAATCAATGCAACCACTCTGCAGCTCTACAGTGGAAGAAACTGACTTGTAAAAGCCTTGGTCGACCTGTATCTGCGCGCACCATTGGGGATTCAAGCGTTCGGTTCATCTTTAAACCCCAATGGAGGAAGTGCTCCTATTTTTGAAGGCTTGTCATGTTTAGTTCTGATCTTTGATGGTGGACGGAGATCAGGCACTTCAGAATCCAGACATCCACCTGGCGACTCCACTTCAATTTCAATCAAAGGCTCCACTGAGGAACGAACCAAATGTTATAGCCAAGTACCCCATGTATTATCAACAAGATAGAATGACCGAATCTTGGGAAGAAATTCCGATAGAAGAAGCTTTAGAAAAATGCAGAGAAAGTTTATAAGAGTTTGAGCTCGATGAAAATTTTTTCAGAAAGGTATTGTCAAAAATACCTGGCAGCCGAAATAAATTGTTCCTTGAGTTTGTTGTGGAAAAATATGAGAACGAAATTGAACTCTTGGGAGCTCAAAGTCAGTCTTATGATTTCCGCAACC
>APFE030139471.1:22198-47087 GCA_000404065.3 Pinus taeda
TTTACTTGCATTTAATTTCAGCAGCATTTAGATTGTCGAAGAGTTCTAGGCCGACCTGTCAAGGTCAATTGTAATGATGTCTTCCTGATATTTTGTTTATAAATACCACCCGAAGCGATACTGTAAAGGGTTGGTTGGTTGGTAGTAGTAGTTGTTGGTCAGTTTCTTTTCCAGCAATTTTCTCTTAGTAAAGACTCACACTGTAACTGTCATATTTTTCATAATCAAAGATTGCTGAAAGCATGGATTGCAAAACAACTTGCGATTTTCTCTTGGCCAAGGAATGATCACAGAATTCCTGTGTCTCTGCATGATCCAATAAGTGTTCTTCCTCCCTGTTTATTTTATGTTTTTATCATCTTTCCGCCTTTCTAAGCTGTAGGAAAAAATAATAGCTTAAGATTTGTTTAAATACGCCTTAAGTTCAATTTCTGCACTTTTCGATGTTTTCTGCTGAAACAGTTATGAGCTAGAATTCTTAACTGCTCTAGTTTACCCTGTTTCTTTTGTATATGAGTGCATGTCTTTGGAATTCTTAACTGCTCCGAGATCCCACTCATCCACCTCTCCCCTTTGTCAGCATGATGAAATGATTCTCTTTTGCCTTTCATCCCTGATATTCATTCCGTACTTTCAGCAGACTGAGTATTGTATCCTACGTGGCTATCCCGCTCTGTATCCCCTTATGACCAAGAAAACGCTCGCATGCCTCAATCCGTGACTCCATGCCCAATGGTTCAAAACTTATAACACCTTACTGTGCCTCTTTACTCAAGAATCCTACCTTCCTTCAAATCACAGTCAACATTCCCTTGAAGTCAGAAAGCTAGCCTAAAGTCATCAACTAAGGTTGAATCTAAAGGAGAGAGCCCTCTCCGATTGCAGGTGGGCTAGAACCTGCAATCAGAAGATTGGTTTGTGGTTACCTCGGCCGTATCCCTAATAGGAGCCTAGGGACAACCTGAGTGATAACAGTTTCAATAATAAATAATAAGTCAACAAGATATCATGGAATTATGGTACAAATTGTGGAACTCCAATGATTGAAAAAAATCTAGGAATGTGTTCCACTAATCAAGGGAGCAGATCCACTAATCAAGGGATTTTGGTGGGGAAAGCTTCCTCCATTCATGAGGAATGATTCTTAATCATTTTATATAAGTACCAAGTCGAATTTTCCTCTAGGGAATGATTAAGAAAATCTAGGAATGTGTTCCCTGCCATTTAATGCAAATTCCTAGTATTGGGGACTAGATCCACTAATCAAGGGATTTTGGTGGGGAAAGATTCCTCCATTCAAGGGAAATGATTCCTAATCATTTTGTATGAGTACCAAGTTGAATTTTCCTTTAGCGGGAGATTTTCATCAGTTATTGTGGAGAGAGCTTGTATTCTTGCAACTCCATTGCATTTTCTTGCAGGGATGTAATTCTATTGATGAAAATAATGAGTATTGGTGTTATGTTCAGCTTTTAAATATTTTTCTCCCCCATACATCTATGAGTTTCCTTGGGCCTGACCATCCCAGGAACCTAAGAGCCCTTTTGTATCATTTCCTTTCCTTCTTTTCATTGCTTATTCACATGCATCTCTAATATTTATTTCTTTCTATTTATGCATTTAGTATTAATGACTTCTTGTTGTAGGATTGAGTTAAATGGTAGAAGTAATTTCTTTTGTAGGATCAAAAGCATTATTTCATCATTGTAAAAGCTTTCGAAGTTCATAATAATCATTGAGTTTCTTGGATTAGTCTTCTTATTCCCAAATCTACATTGTTGGACCTCGTTTTTAGCAAAGAACAATAAATTTCTGCTAATTTTTAGAGCATGCTAAAAATCTTCAATCGAATTGATTCCACTTGTGTTAGATGAAAAAACATTCTAGTTCATAACCAAAATTGCCCAATTGCATTTTCACTTGATTTGGTTATGAATTTTTAAAATTTACTTGCTCGCTAGTTCTCAAATTTCTAGATTTTCGATTAGTAATGGTTTTTTTTTTTGCATGGGTTAACATAGGTCTTTTTGGGTGATTAAAATTGGAATAGGGACCTAAGACATCCTAGTTAATAAAAAAAAAATTTCCATCCAATTTGGATTTGATTTTCTTGGTAATTAAACCCTCGCCAATTTCATCATTTCACAAGGAAACTTCTCCAAGCTTTTTGAGCAAATTCATCCATCTTCCAACTTTGGTTTTGAGTTCTAAGTGATCCTAGGAATTTTCCCACTCCGTTCCACCCATCACGCACCTTTCCTAGGCCTCCCATAACCTCCAAAACCTTACATTTTTCTCTCGGTTGTATCATGTAGGTTTAATGTAATTCCTTCAAGATCATCCTGTAGGTTTCTAGTACATCCTGTAGGTTTTCCTGAAATGGCCTGTTTTGAGGCCGAATTGAGGGGAAACCTCTAGGAAGTCACCAAAAGCCTCCCAAGGGTATCCCACACCATCCAACCATATCCTAACTTTTCCATCCAACCTCCAACATCCTTAATTCACCTGCCACATGACCAAAGGGAATTAGTTTGCGTATTTGATTTTGCATGAAATGACAAAAAGACAAACAAATTTATTTCAGTCCCTTTACTTGCACATTAGTGATGTTTGATGCTTCTTACTTCCATGCTTAGATAGTAGCATTTGGTTCATGACAATTTAACATTATTGCAAAGCATAGTTTCTTGGCAGTTAATTAGGAAATGGTGTGATTTAGCATTGAATTCACGTCTCTTTCCTTGTACATTCTTTCTTGCAATAGGTTAAGGTTCCATTTCGAACATTTCATTTTATGCATTTAGTTTAGGATTTGACTTTAGTACATGCACTCCATTACACCATGATAGCAAAGGAAGGACACATTGTATGCCGCACATAGAGCACTGACACCTCTTAAGTTTGTACGAACCCCTGGTTGATAATTAAATTTGGTAGCCTTGGGAGTTGCAACATTCTTGTTGTAATACTGAGGCTCATTAGATGTTGTAACCAATTCTCATCCCTTCTTGGTCGTCTGTAACTCCTTATCCATATGCTCGTTCTCTATTATCAGGAAGTGAACACTCGAGCTAGTGGCTTCGGTATATGCTTTGGTAGCATCGGCCAATGTTGTTGGATGCTTGCGCATGTCAGACATGATCACTCATTCCTCAAACTGCATAGGAGATTTGTGATCTTCCCAAGTTGGCACTCTGCAAGACTGCACAACTCAATGTTGGGACTCATCGAATGAGATGTTGTGCATTTCTCCCTCCGAATTGTCTCCAAGGATCTCAATGTCTCCTTGGTCGCTCAGGACTTTCTTCGCTTCTGTATCCGGTGAAGCTGGTGGGTCGACCTCTTGGTGGTGAGGCATGAGGTCGATGTCTTGATCTAACTCCTATTGCTCCATGTTTGTATCCATTTTCTCAAGTGCTATTTCAATCTCTTAGGCAAAGTCCTGCTCCTACGATGGTTCACCTTGCCTGCTTGGTGCGAGCAGTTCGAATGAGTCGACTACATGTACGAGCGCAGTTTCATCTGTTTGTACATGTTGCACCCCCTATTGTACCTGCTCTTGCTACACTTCCTTCTTGTGTTTATGTAGCTCCTATTCCTTCCAGAGTTTCTCCTTCAACCCATGCAACTCCTTTGTTTCCTCCATTCTCCATTTTTCCATCTGGCTTTGTGCATTCCTCTTGTCGTGTTGTTGCCTCTTCTCCTCTATTGCCAAGTGGGTCTACTTGGAACTTGCATCTTTGTTCCTCCTCCATGCTGTCAATGATCTTCCATTTTCCTTTTTCATGCACTAGTATGTTCACCTCTGATGTTGCTATTGGTGGTGCTCTCTGGGATGCCGCTTCGCTTAGCATTCCATAGTGATGCCAACCGGTTCATTGGGCCTAGAGAAGCTATAACAATATCTCCATGGATCCTACTATGCCCAATGACATGTGCCTTGGATCCACTAAAACTGTACTCTCATGCAGTGATATTTTACAATGCAAGGCGGGTCATACGGATTGTAGCTTCGGGCATCGAATGGATATTTCTTGATCTTCTCTGCTTCAACATCCACATGCTTGAAATTCCTTATCTCATATAAGTCGATCCATAATGGAAGAGCGGGCCAAGGTGCCTTTTTCTTCCAGTGCAGCCTAGATGACAGTCATATTGAGATGTGGTATGATACTTCCTGCATGGCTAGCTTGTCCAAGGAAAACTTTAGTAGAAAATGCAGAGGCTTCTCTGTGTTGTACATCCAAATGAAGGTGTCGGATGGTGAGGCATACCAATATGCTATATCGATCAATGCCTCCATTGGTGCCTTTGACATGCAGGGTGGATCCTGTTCAAATATCATCTTGTACACCGGGGTAACAAAATGATCAGATAGCTATGTGATAACTCCTTCGAAGGTGCATTCGAACAACATTTTACAATAAGTGTTCACATAGGTCTTTGCCGATGTCCATGCCCACTTCAAGCCCAAGAACTCCTGACAGGCACATATTGCATCCAAGATGTAATCAAACATGTATATTTATGCTCATAGACCTTTGGGCATTTGTCGAGCTCTTGTTACCCGTTCCTTTAGCTAGTGAGCCAACATGTCAGACCAATTGCATGATTTGCCTTCATTGGCCAATTGTTCCAATGCGATCACCCAACTCTACAGGAAGGTTTTCTTGCTCTCTTGGCCATACAAGCGACATGCAAAAATGATCAAGTATTGATATGCCTTCTGCGGTATCTTTGTCTTATAGATCTGGTTGGGTGTCATCCTGAATTTGGCTAGCTCCTTCACCTATTTCTTCAAGATGTCTATGAAGTTGGCATTGCTACTAGGTATGGTGAAGGGTGTCTCCATGGTGACCACGGGCTTCGACATATGGTACATCTGTTCATAATCCTATGCCCTGAAGGTCCAAATATTTGTCTTGCTGATAGTACTGAATGTCATCGTCTCAGGTTGGGTGTGCAAGATGATCCAACGTATCATGTCCGTGCATGAGAACACGGGGTACCTGCATGCAATCCTATAGAATCCAAACTTGTGAATGTTCATGTAGACTTGGTGGTATTCAAGGTATTCCCCAAATGTGCTGGCAAATGCATCATTGACTTCTTGCCATTTCAGCTTGATGTCCTTGTCTATAATCAGCTTGGTGTCTTCATAGATCGACAAACTTGTAGACACTTGCTCAGCGACTACTCCAGTTGCACTTTCGTCAGTTTCCTTTGATCCTGCTCTCTTGGAGGCCATTGATCCTGAACTACTAAGAGATAGATTAAAAACTACTAGATCTGGAGACATGGAAACATGCATGGCAAGAAATATGTCAGCTAAAACCAAAGAAAACTTGAGGAACAACATACTTGGGGATTGACTGGAAAGGATTGCCTGATTTTTCCTAGGAGGTTGGGAGACTGGCTGGCTATTAGAATTGCACAATGTGCAATCCAGACTGGTCTGCTAGTTGTTGGGATTGTGCAATGCGCAATTCCAACTAGAAAGGGTTGTAGGGTCAATGGCTGCATTGCACAATTTTATGGGCTAGCAGTCACTGCCTCTTAGAATTGCGAAATGCAAGACTAGAGGACAGTCATTGGGTAGAAATGCAGATTTTTTGGGAGGAAGGTGGAGCCTTCCCTCTCAGGATTGTGCAATGTTGTCTTGGTGAGGCAGAGTCTAGGCAAGTTTGCCTAGATTTGCTGACGGACCATTGAAAGGAAATGTGAATGTGAATGCATGACGATACTAAGTGTAGACAGAAGTGAATGATCATGCATGCAAACAGTAAATGAAAGATTCAGAAAATCGAACAACATGCATGTGGGTGAAGTGAGTTGCCAAATTGGTGATTGTTCGTGCAAAACAGTGTCATGCATGTGATAGCAGTGAGATGCTAACGAAAATTGAAACAATGCTATCACAATCTAATATGCATGCAAACGACAACAATCATTCATAGAAATCAAGCAGACGACACTCACACAAGCCAAAACACAAAAAGCGATAGAAATGTTGCAAAAGACAAATTGAGAGGACTTACCCAAACATAATTGAGCTAGATGTGTCGAAGACTCCTGGATGTGTTGTGGGATGTCAAATCTCTAAGATCGACGTGAAGAAGTAAGCTCTAAAGTGTCGAACAAATAATTTTGAGGCTCATGATGCACATGCCACAAATCTAGGAAAAAGCAACACTTGGAGGAAAGATTCTAAAATGATGTTTGCATGTAACCTTAAGCTGCTAAAAATAGCTCCCTAAAATCTAGGGATGCTTTTTGCATGTTTCTTTTTTCTATTTTAGGAAAAGTAGCCCATGCATGAAAGTCAAGTTTTCTTGGTCCCCTGTGGAACTGGTCAACCTAATGCGACATGCAACAGCCTTCCCGACTAAAGGAAGCTTTTGCATAGTTTCTGGGAGGAAGCTAGGCTGACTGCGTAGAAGGATTGCGCAATTTTTGGGTTGAGTAGTTGACTGCTACCCAGGATTGTGCAATTTATGGGCTGATCAGTCCTGCTGGACTAGATTGCATAAATTTTATGGGGAATGTCGATAGGAAGAATTGCACAACTCCTGAGGCCAGCAGGTTGCCAATCAGGATTGCACAATTTATGGAGGGAAGGCCAGTGCCCCTCCAAATTGCGTAATTTCTTGAGGGATTTTTTAAACCTGCATCAGGACTAAGTCCAAGTAAGTAGCCTTCGAGGGGAATGCAAAAAGCTATCATGCATAGGTTGTCATGCTACTAGAAAACCACTGAAGCTTGTGTACTTGACAGGGAAATACATGTTGTTTAGGATGGTTGGAAAGGAGGCTCCAAAACAAAGCTAAGGCAAAATTTTGGAGGGTGGTTGTAGCCGATACAACACTTAGCGACACACTAGTAGAACTCTAGCTCTCTGAATGGACCTTGTTTGTGAAAAGAAAGTCTAACACCTCTGGAAGTATTATTCAGTTCTATGTTCGTCTTGGTTTCCACACTTTCTTGATTCTAATATGTAGCATCTACCAAGCCCTTGGTCTGTCGACACACATTCCAAGCCAAGCCAACATAGTTGTTTCAATTAGGGTTGAGGGGTATATTGGTTCACAAGAAGTATAGTCATCAGAGCCTTACTTTCATCTTTGGTGTTGCTTCGCTGCCAGCAGGCTTGGACAGTACCTAGTGGAGTTACGCAGGAACACAAGCATCGTTCCGCTACTAGCAAGCCTGGTCAGTACCCTGGTGGAGTTACTTGCATCACCTCTCTGTGCAGGAAGCCTTTCTCTTCTTTCATCTTATTCCTTTTACATTTTGAAATTTTTCACTTTTCATTTTTTTCATTTTTCATAACTATGCATAACACTTATTCATTTCAGAGGCAGAAGAGGGATCTTGACTTATTGAGAGAATAAGAGGTTGTTTCTTCATAGAAGTAGTTTATATATACCTCTGACGTGCTTATTAAGGGTTTCCCCCTCACCTTACTCTACTTGACTGAGCTGACAAGGGTTAACCCAAAAACAACCGACTAGAGTAGGTGACACTAGTTAGTGCACAAGTGTTGTGTTTTCCCAAGGTTCACTTCAAACAATACATATTTTCCATTGGTGCACCATGGACTAAAGATAACAAGTTATTCATATATAGGTCAGAGGACAGATAACCAAGTAGTGATAGCTACACAAGGCCTCTTGTACTTTACCCAGCATGTTTCAAGAGTCACACATGGTTTCATTCGAAGCTAACCTACGAGCACAAAACCAACAAACAAACAACAAAATAAAGAAAAAGCAGAAGTAAATGTGAAAGCAAGGAAATTAAGCAAACAAGCAAGCATAAAAACAAACATGAGAGGTAAGTAAGAAAACAAACATGCAATAAAACAACCAAAAGCAAACACTACTCCTACTCCTAAGCTAATGGTTCATGGGCCTGATCACATGAAGTGATACTTCCAATGTAGCCACCGACACATTGGTTGACCCATGTTGGTGAAGGAATGGTCCATGAGAAACCCAGTTGTGTGAACTAATAAACAAGAAATATATAAAAATGAATACAAATACACCCCATGTTTCAATGTGTCCATAGAACATAAGCGAGTGCAAGTGCATGACATGCAGTTCATGGACTTGCCATGGTGTTGTGCAACACTCCGTGCAGCTATGAAGCATATGCATGCTCTTGACTATGACATGCAAGCAAACGAAAGAAACAAATGCAACTTGCATCGTGCATGTGTTCTTACAATGTAAGATTCCTCCAATGCATGAGCGATGGGATCGTGCAGTTCGAGTGAAGGAAGTATGATCTGTGTGTGAGATTGATATTCAATGCATATAGATGAGTGATGAGGAGCTTTGGGTGTCTCAAAAAATTCATGATCAGAAGTGAAACCAACCATAGGATAGCGAGGACCTGACATAACCATTAACTTGGGTTGAAGTTCCTCGATAGTCTGGGGGCTTCGATTCGTCGACATATAGATCATCATAAATAGGTGGCTTCAAAAAATCTACTGTGATAGAATCATCATCGCGATAGGATACGGGAGTAAATAGATGATGACAGCTATGATCAACAAAATCAATGATTTCATCGGCATCCTCATGATCTGATGAATCAAATAGGGGTGTAGATGAGAAGTGGACAAATTCACCCTCTGTGTTTATGGAAAAGGCAGATGAAAAGTCAAGTGGATTTTCAATGAAGAGTTTATCCTTTCTATTGTTAGATGACGAACTTACATTTGGTGTTTCCTGTGAATGATCAACAATGGGTGCATCCATAGACAGAGATACACATGTGAAATCATAGATGGTAGGTTCACCAAAGATGTCAGGAAAGAAGGGAGGAGGCTTGGATAGAAGGGAGTCATCCTTCACTGAGTATTGATGCTCAAGCTCCCAGTCATTATATTCATGAATGACAATGCATGTTGGTTATGCAAGACCAACTTCGTCAATGGCTTGATCCTCATTCACAATAAATGTAGAGTTTGGAATGGAAGAACACAAGACAGTATCATCCAGAGGATCATCTGAGTAGAAAGATGGAGGTTGAGGTACAAAATGCGTGTGAGAACTCAATGGAATCACAACCAAATCTGCACGAAAATTTAGTGAAGTGATGTTGGGAGGATGTGATAGTTGAACCGATGTGTGTGCCTATTCTTCTGCATCACTCTGTAGTGGTGGAGTTGTTTGATGAGGGGATGACGAACAGTCACTTGTGACAACAACTGTATCCATATGTGATTGCGTAGCTCCATCATTGAAGTATCCTAAGTGAGGCTTGGGCTCAAACTTCTTCTTGGGATGGACTGATTTGTTAAGACAATACTCAAATCTATCCCAAAGATATGGAAATTTCATCTGGCTTTTCAAAGGTTGAAACTAAGAAACACGGAAGTGATGCCAAAAATCCATAAGCGATTCATGCGGGGCCTTCGATTGTTGTAACAATTTTTGGTCAAGATATTCTGGATCAAAATGATGAAAAGTATCTTCAATGAGATCACATAAATGCTCGAGTAAGTGCATGCTATCAGATGGTAGGCTGCAGCACCAACATTGTGGGGATTCATGAAGTGCGTGTGCAAGCATCAGACTAGCTTGTTCGTCAGAACATTCATCTTCCTCATTAAGCATGGCAAGGAAGTCATGTAAGAATACATGCCAGGCCACTTCGCCTTCACCATCATATGTGAATCCAAACAAGAGATCAAAAATCTCCTTCGTGATGTTGAGATTTTCAGGATATGAAAAACATCGTGGAGGGGTGAGAGTAACATAATCCATGATAGATGTGCAAAGGCTTAGAATAGGATGAGAGGACACATCTTGTCATCTGGCCCTCCTTCTAGTGCCAGAAACATTGACAGTGCTCGACCTGCTAAAATGTCAGGGGATCTCCCCAGTAAGAAGTCCCAATTAGACCTCAGACTCTTTGGTGTAGGAGTCCCAACAGTGGGTCATACAGTGGTCGATAGTAGAAAAATGATGCCAAGCTTGGTAGTCCACGATGGTGTCCCTGTACTCTAAGGTGAAATCTTTCTAGAAATGAACTCTTGCCTCAATAGCATCCGGGTACACTGCTTGGGCT
Source organism: Pinus taeda (assembly GCA_000404065.3). Lineage (NCBI taxonomy): Eukaryota > Viridiplantae > Streptophyta > Pinopsida > Pinales > Pinaceae > Pinus > Pinus taeda. The sequence goes on from APFE030139471.1 coordinate 32,282, forward strand.
CCTCTGTCCAACTCATCTGATAGCATGTGCATCATTGTCTTGAGTGCATTCGGACCAGCAACATACTTGTGCATGGTGTTTTCATTGATCAGCAAGTCTCGCCTAGTGGCTATGCACATCAACTCATCAAAGTACCAGTCAAGCTCCAATCGGACCTATGCCTTTGTCTTTTCCTGGGTAAGTGTCCCAATAGATGGTATGACATGTGTGCACACAACAAAATCCATACTCCTAAATACTCATGCATGGGAAGCTTGCAGACTAGTGATGAGATGTAGGAGATATTCATAGTTGCAGATCTCACTCCCGATGCATGCCTTTAGCTCGATCGCTCTGGGTTTCATCATCTTAGGAAAGTGTAATGGGGCTCCCTTGTATCTCATTGTCCATGTTTCCATGTAATCAATAGCAGCATGCATGTTTGATAAGATACATGCCCTCCTCGCACATCGTTGGTGCCAACCGTTGAGATGGACAATTTCCTTATTCATGGTATCAAACTTGGAATACAATGCTCGCATGACTGTGTCAAGGGACAATACTTCATCTAGTATTGCCTTCTTCCATTCTACTTGGGTGGATGCTGTAACCAATTCTCTTCCTTTCTTGGCTGTCTGTAACTCCTTATTGGTTTGCTCCTTCTCTGCTATCAGGAAGTGAACACTCAAGCTAGTGGCTTCGACATATGCTCTGATAGCATCAGCTAATGTTGTTGGATGCTTGCGCACATTAGACGTGATCAATCATTCCTCAAACTGCATAGGAGATGTGTGATCTTCCGAAGTTGACACTCTGTGATATTTCACAACTCTGTGTTGGGACTCATCAAATGAGATGTTGTGCATTTCTCTCTCCGAATTGTCTCCAAGTATCTCAGTGTCTCCTTGGTCTCTTGGGACTTTCTCCTCTTCTAGATTCGATGAAGCTGGTGGGTCGACCTTTTGGTGGTGAGGCATGAGGTCGATGTCTTTCTCTAAATCTTGTTGCTCCATGTCCATATCCATTTGCTCAAGTGCTTGTTTAATCTCTTGAGAATAGTCCTACTCCTACAATGGCTCACCCTACCTGCTTGGTGCCAGCTGTTCGGATGAGTCGACTACCTATACGGGTGTCGTTTCATCCATCTATACATGTTGCACCCCTTGTCGTATGTGTTCTTGCTATGTTTCCTTCTCTTATTTGCACAACTCTTGTTTCTTCTGGAGTTTCTCCTTCAACTCATGCAACTCCTTATCTATTTCCTCCATTCTTCGTTTTTTGCTCTCCTTTTGCACGTTCCTCTTATCGCGTTGTTTGCTCTTTGCCTTGATTTCCAAAGCTTATTTCTCCACAAGTGGGTCTACTAGGAAATTTCAGCTTTTTTCTTCTTCCATGATGTTGACAATATGCCTCTTTCTTTTGTCGCACACAGGTATGTTCACCTCTGCTATTGCTGCTGGTGGTGCTCTCTAGGATGTTACTTCATGCTACTTTTCTTACCATTCCATAGTGATGTTGACCTATTCATTGGGCCTGGAGAAGCTATAAAAATATCTCCATGGGTCCTCCTCTTCCCAATGACATGTCCCATGGATCCACTAAAAATGTACTCTCATGTAGTGATCATTTACAAGACAATGTGGGTCATACGGATTGTAGCTTCAGGTGTTGAATGGATATTTCTTGATGTCCTCTACTTCGACATCCACATGCTTGAAATTCCTTATCTCGTATAACTATATCTAGAATGGAAGAGTGCGCAAAGGTGCCTTCTTCTTCTGGTGCAGCTTAGATGACAATCCTGCCGAGATATGGTATGATACATCCTGCATGACAAGCTTGTCAAAGGAAATATTTGCTAGAACATGTAGAGGCTTCTCCCCACTATACATCCGTATGAAGGTGCCAAATGGTGAGGCATACCAATTTGCTATATCAATTAATGCCTCCATTGTTGCCTTCGACATGCAAGGTGGATCTTGTTCAAATATCATCTTGTACACTTGGGTGACAAAATGATTGGACAATTGTGTGATAACTCCTCTAAAGCTACATTTGGACAACATTTTACAATAAGTGTTCACAAAGGTCCCCGCCAATGTCCATGCCAACTTGAACCAAGAACTCTTAACGGGCACAAATTGCATCCAAGATGTAAGTGAACATGTAGATTTTTTCTTATTGACCTTTGGGTAGTTGTCGAGCTCTTGTTACCTATTCCTTCAGCCGATGAGCCAACATATCAAAATAGTTGCATGCTTTGCCTTCACTGGCCAGTTGGTCCAACGTGATCACCCAACTCTGTGGGAAGGTTTTTGTGCTCTCTTGGCCATACAAGCAACATGAAAAAATGACCAAGTACTGATATGGCTTCCACAGTATCTTCGTCTTGTAGATCTAGTTAGGTGTCATCCTGAATTTGGTCGACTCCTTCACCCAGTTCTTTAAGATGTCTCTAGAGTTGGCATTACTACTGGGTATGCTGAAGGGTGTCTCCATGGTTACCAAGGGCTTTGACATATGGTACATCTGTTCATAATCCTGTGCCCTGAAGGTTGCAATTTCCATCCCGCAGACACTGCTCAATGTCATCATCTCAAGAACGGTGTGCGAGACGATCCAATGTATCATGTCCGTGCATGGGAACACTAGGTACCTGCATGCAATCCTGTAAAAGCCAGACTTGTGAATGTTCACATAGACTTGGCAGTCTTCGAGGTCTTCTCCAAATGTGCCTGCAAATGCATTATTGACTTCTTTCCATTTCAGCTTGATGTCCTTGTCTACAATCAACTTTGTGTCTTCATAGATCAGCAAACTTGTAGACACTCACTCAACTACTGTTCCAGTTTCACTTCTGTCAATGTCCTTTGATCCCGCTCCCTTGGAGGCCACTTATCTTGAACTGCTGAGAGACAAATGAACACCTGTTAAATCTGGAGACATGGTGACATGCATGGCAAGAAATATCTCAGCTCAAACCAAAGAAAACTTGAGTAACAAAATACAACATACTTGGGGATTGACTGGCAAGGACTGCATAATTTTTCCTAGAGGGCTAGGAGACTGGCTGCTAGAACTGCGCAAAAGGTAGCCTGGGCTACTGGGAAGCTGGATGGCTGCTGGAATTGTTCAATGCACAATCTAGGCTAGCTTGTTGCCTGCTGGGATTGTGCAATGCATAATTCCAACTAGGAAGGGTTGCAGGCCCAGTGACTACATTATGCAATTTTTTATTCCAGAAGTCACTGCCTCTCATAATTGCGCAATGCAAGATTAGAGGACAGTCACTGGGCAGAAATGTGCATGTTTTGGGAGGAAGGCAAAGTCTTCCCTCTCAGGATTACGTAATGATATCTTGGTGAGTCAAAGTTCGGGCCAAGACTACCCAGACTCGCCGACGAGAAACTGAAAGCATATGTGAATGTGAATGCATGACAATAATGAGTGTAAATAGAAGTGAATAATCATGCATGCAAATAGTGAATGACATATTTAGAAAATGGAACAACATGCATGTGGGTGAAGTGAGTGAGTGACTAATATGCATGCCAATGACAACAAGCATTCACATAAATCAAGCATAAAACACTCACACAAGGCAAAACACAAAAAGCGACAGAAATGTTGCAAAAGAAAAATTGAGAGGACTTACCCAGAAATAATTGAGATGGATGTGTTGAAGACCCCTAGATGTGTAGTGGGATGTTAGAGCTCCAAGATCAATGTGAAGAAGTGAGCTCTGAAGCATCGAATCAATAAGTTTGAGGCTCATGACGTGCATACAACAAATCTAGGAAAAAGTGACACTTGGAGGAAAGATTCTAAAACAATCTTTTCATGTAACCTTCAGCTGCTAAAAATAGATCGATAAAATCTAGGTATTCTTTTTGCATGTTTCTTTTTTCTATTTCGAGAAAAGAAGCCCATGCATGCAAGTCACGTTTTCTCAATCCTGGGTGGAACCAATCAACCTGATGGCACATGCAATAGACTACCTGATTAAAGGAATCTTTTGCATAGTTTTTGGGAGGATGTTGGGTTGGTTGCCCAGAAGGATTGTGCAATTGTTGGGTTGAGCAGTCCTGCTGGGCTAGATTGTGTTGTTTTTCGAGGGAAGGTTGCCAGGCATAATTGTGCAATTCTTGAGGCCAACAGGCTGCAAATCTGGATTGTGTAATATCTGGAGGGAAGGTTGGTTCCCCTCGAGAATTACACAATTTCTTGAGAGAGTTGTTCAGCCTGTAGTGGGACTAAGTCCGGGGAAGCAACCTATGAGGGGAATGCAACAAGCTATCATGCACAGGCTCTCATGCTGCTAGAAAAGCATTGAAGATTGTGTACTTGACAGGGAAAGACATGATGTTGAGGATGGTTGGTAGGGAGGCTCCATAAGAAAGCTAAGGAAAAATTTTGGAGGGTGGTTGTAGACGCTATAACATAATAGTTCAAAATTTTTATGCCTGAGAAACCTTGACAGTGAACCAATTTTATAGTTATATTTCACAGTCAGAAAATGGTGAGTTAGCTAAGGATTATTCTTTGCCATTATGCTTTACTTCATTTGAGTTCCTAAAGAAAAATCTTAAGATCATCACTGAAACAGAGAAATGTAATTTGATACAAATCACCATAGTTTATTAGAACAAGATCACAATGGTGAAAATTGGGATCGGCCTTCTCAGATTCTCAAAGATCCTATAGGTAATTATATGAAATATTTCAAAAATCAATATTTGAATCTTTTAATTAGTTGTAATTCTACAAATGAAGATGATGGTAAGATAGTATCAAAAACACTCTCAAGAATGATTTTATTGCATCAGTTTTATGTATATGTTCAGTCCTTTCATGACAATTCTAAATTGGCTTTCTATGAGAGAAAAGATGCATTTGAAAGGTTGCTACAATATGGTTATAGTATGTTTTCATTTGAGGATCCTTTTGCAGCATTCTTGGAGTCAACAAGTTGGCGTAACTTCTTAAATCTTGTCAAAGTTGAATCTGTTTGCAAGTTTTTACTGGAGTTTTCGTTAAGTGGGTTTCTCATTTTTTCTTTGAAGGAGTGTAAGCAAGGAGATCGAATAGTGACAAAGTACTTATGTGGTTGCACTTATTTTTTTACTTCACTTGATCCAATAGTGGTTTTAATATATTACAATAGGTAGGAGTGTGAATAATCTCAGCATTCAGAGCATATTTTTCAGTAGTGTGCCAATTTCTAACTGTTTGTTTTGGAAGAATGGTATTACTTTTCAGCAATCATTTTCAGTTTGCAATTGTGTTGAAGATTTGGAAGGGAGAAGGCTACAAGGTACATTTGAAAAATTGAGTTTGGGATCAGTCTAATGGACCAAGATACTAGTCTACGATGTTCTTTGGCACCTCACAAGGAGGATGGCATCCCTATTAGAGCTAATGTTAGTCTTTTCATATTTTGGTCAATTTGTAAAGTATCGTTATGATCTCATAGAGATCAAGTCCTTAGTTTTGTGAAGTGTGTGAGATTATATTTTTGGAACTCCTTCTTATGTATGGAGGTTTAAAGAAGGATTTATAAGAATTTCATCATCATCCTTCAACCATTTGAGTCAGCCAAAGATTTCAACATCAGGTCAAATCATGCAAGTAAACATTTACTGCACTTTTGTTGTAGGTGAAAATTTTGAAGAGATAGAGTTTTATAACTTAAACAGGTGTTATCTAACCAATTTCCAATGATGCTAAGGATTTATTTCCCCTACATCTCACATTCAGAAGGCCAAAAGATGATCTGAAATATGAAAAGAGAGATTGCATTGCTCTTTTGTTGAAGGAAGGAGAAAACACAACAAATTTGTTGCGATTTTACAACGTCATCAATTTAACCATCAAATTTGAGTCCAGACTTCTTGAAATAATTTTCTATGGTTGTGATAAGTTTCCTTAATAATTTTGGATATTCGAGCCTCATTCTTGTGAAGGCATTCAACGTATTCAAATTTGTTGTGCTCAGTTGTTGCGCTTTCTCTATAGAAGTTAATGTTTAAATAAGGGGAGGATTCATTATGATCGTAAGTGTTTTGATAAGTCCATAATGTTCCAGTAATCACTTAGCACCTATAAAACTCTTTCATAACTCAAGGAGGTCTCAAAATTCACAAGGGATGAACTTGTTGCGTTTTTTATTATTTTAGCGGTTAACTTCAAGATTAGTTTTTGACCCACTAGAGATGAACTTCAAAAACCAAAAGAGGTTTATGTAAAGAATGTACCAGAATAAAACCTCTCTCATATGTTACACATATATCATGGTTTGGGATATATACAATGACCTTTGAGGCCATTTATCAAAAATTAAGATTTTATATTTTTTCCTATTTCAGTGATTGTTTTTTGTCATGCTTTTTTAACAATTGGAAGCGAATTTTTGAACGAAATGAATTTTTTGTCAAGCATGGATTAAAAAAAAAAAAAAAAAAATTCTCTCAATTGTTACACAGTTGTTAAAATTTTGGAATTACAAGTGTCACTTTGAGACCCATTTTTCACAATTTTGCCAAGCCAGATTTGCTAACAGAGTTCTAGAATTTTCTGGGATTCGACTTCATGGATCTCCAACTTGGCATAATTTACTCCAAATTGATTTGTATGATGAAGCTTGAATATTCTTCTACCCAATCCTATGATTTTACCTTCAGTTATCATATTTATGGTTACTCAAAAACCAAACCCTAGATAGTAGGCTATGGGCATATTTTCCAAATATTTTATTCCTAAAGAATTGTAACCTCTTCCTATCTTTGGGAAAAGGATGGATTTCGACTTCCTTAGTTGAGGGATGAGATAATTGTATATATTTCATGAGTTTTTTTGTTCAAAGGGTTGATTGAGGAGTAATAAGAGAGATATTTTCTTTGATATCATAAACTGTGGAGTTTTAATACAAGTGATTAGTACAGAAGTACATAGCTTTTCCTCTCAAGGATTCTTGTGTCAATAGCTTATGGTGATGTGATTTATTTTTTCATTGTGTTTTTTCTTTATTTTTAGTTATCCATGTATCAGTTTTCTTCATTCTTTGAATGAAATTGATATGAATACAAAATTCATCCAAGATACGTGCTTTGTTTCATTCCATTCAAATAATATCAATGTTTTCATCTAAGCATAAAATTCATCCTTGATATATGATTTATGTTTAATGGGATTTGATTCTTAATTCCTCTACCATATGCTACAACTAATTTAAAGATCCAGAAGTTTTTTCTACCTTTCCCTCGCCACAGATATTCTCCATAACTAGTTATTGATCACTTTAATCAATTAGACTCCATTGCGCAATGGATATCTCTATTGTTGTACCATCAAAATTTTAGAAACATATTCCTCTTTTATCTCAATACCTATCCTAAAACCTAAGGCAAATATTCATCTAAGTGACTAAATATTCATATAGAAAGATCCCTCTCTGAAGCTGGAAGGGATAGATTCCAATTTTAAAGTGGTTTATGGTTACCTTTGGGTTCCTCTCCTTAGCGTGGAGGAACTACTAAGCGATAACACAAGTCATTTGTGATTGTCCAGCCCAACCACTCTAATATAGCCTAGTATCTTTTTGGGACTTACCAATTTTTATTGGAGGTTCATGTTGGGATTCTCTCATATAACTTGGCCTATGAGTCAGGTTACCAAGGGTGGAGAAAAAGCAAAGTTTTTGTGGTCCTAGTCCCAACAAAAGGTGTTCGTTGAACTGGAGCATCACCTTTTCTCTGCACTGGTACTCACATTACCAGACCTTCAACAACCATTTCAATTTGAGACAAACATCTTTGACTATGCTATTGGTGTATTTCTCACCTAGCAAGTGCATTTGGTGGCCTATCATAATGAGACATTTTCCGATACAATTCAGAAATACCCCACCTATGATAAAGAGATGTATTATATCATGTAGGTGTGTTGACAATGGAAATATTATATTCTGGGGAAGGAAATGATCATCCACACAAATCATCAACCTCTTCAATTTATACAAACATAAGGGAAGTTGAAAAACGATCAACATCAGAAGTGGTCTACATATTTGCAACAATTCCACTTGAACAATAAATACAAGAAGGGAAACACCAATCATGTTGGAGGTTTCCTCAATTGGATAATCCAGGTTGATATTAGTAGCCACCTTCATATTCCACTTAGACCTCCAGTCATTTTCATCTGTTTCCTTAATTAGAGCATCATTTTCTACTTTTAGTAGTTTTTTGGGTCCTGAGCTTTCAAAGTTGTTTTGATCTCCTAAACGATGTTTTTTTGGAGTCTACAATAGGCCCATAGCCATAGGAAAGGGCTTGTGGCAAATCGAATATTACTTGGATATATCTTTCCAATTAGGTATTGTACATGCCAAACAAAGATCATATGGCCAAGTTGTAACCCTAGGAAGTTGGCCACCAAACTAACCACAATGGGGCCCAAACAAACTTGGTGTTCCATCTCCTATGGTTAGTGTTTCGGTTGTTTAGGGTTTTATTTTTTTGTTAAAGAATAAAAAGGCCCTTGAACCTCATTGTAAGACATTTCAGAGGCTTGTAGCCACCACATCTCTTCTCAAAGATAAGCTACCATTGCCCGAGCTAGTTTATTTCCATTTTGTATGTAAGCATATTTCAATTCTTTTATATTAATGAAACAAAGCTTTACTTTTTCTGCATCTCATTGTTTATGTTTGTATCTCTATTCTATTTCATTCTTGTATAATTCTGAATCAGTGATATCAGAGCGGTCTACACTTTCTTTGTTTTTCTTCGCATGTTCCCAATGAGGTCAGGGTATAAAGAGTTAGGGCTTGAACTAGTTTAACCTTTGTAAGACCAGCCTTAGAAACCTCAATGGTCTCTGATGGTGGAAGAAAATAATGACAAGGGAGTAGGAGATCCTTTCAAAATATTGCTCAAGGAAGCCCTCAAGAAATAGAGGAATGCAATGATGGATACATTTTCCCAGATCATTCGACGACTACCCATAGGTGACGCATCTTCATCCAACAGCCACTCTGGAAGCATCACTCCCTTTAAGGTACAAGTCAAATTTAACATTCGTATATTTGAAGGCTAGATAGATGCAGAAACCATAGATAAATGGTTAAATCTATTAGAAAGACATTAATCGATTCATTAATTTTCCAAAAAATGTCAAGGACTGGTGGGAAACCTACTATGAACAAAGGGACAAGAGTGAACCCTCACAGTTTTCAGATGCACCCACTTGGAATTCTTTTTTAGATGCCATCAAGGAACAATATTACCATGTTGGGAGCTATGAAGATAAATACATAAAGTGGACCATGGTGCAACATGGAAGGAACCAAGATGTTTTGTAGTTCACAAATATTTTTTCATACCCTTCGCACGAAGTTGGATATCAAGAATTCTAACCGGAATTTGGTACTCAAGTACCGTGGTTGTGTACACAATTATATCAGAGATGAGATGGAGTTCCTGGACATCTCCTCACTTGCCATCACATACCAATAAACTATCAATATTGAGAAAATTTTTAAACATAATAAGCGAGAATTATATCTCTGAATCTGAAGCAAGGGAAAGGCACTCCCAAACTACATAACAAAGGACAAATCCAAGGCAGGGTTACCGAGGACAACCCACATAACACCATGAAGACAAAGGACATAGGGAAGTGGTGTGAATTCCATACAAGACCCACTCAAAACACAAGTGAGTGTCAAGCCAAGCAGTCACTAGTGGTCAAGACGAAAGCTTCTGAATCGGATGCATGTTTCGACTATGAGTTAGAACCCAACAAGTGAATGAAATGTTTAAGCAGATTATTGATGCAAAGCCTAGTGTCACCATTCCACCACTAAGATAAAAAAGACTCAGCCCAAATATTCAGAGGAGGGGGAGTGACTCGTCCACTCAAAGATGTGGGTGAAAGGTTCTCTGCTACAGTTCATTGTCGACAGCGGAAGCCAAAAGAACCTCATTTCAGAAGAGGTCATGAAGTGGTTGGGCCTATCGAAAACAGTGCACCCACAGTAGGACATCATCAGATGGCTTCACAAAGGATGTGATGGAAGTTTCAATCAATAGTTTTGCCTTCCCTACAACATCAAGCCCTTCATAGATGAGGTACTATGTGATGTTGCTCATCTTGAATTCTGTGATGTATTATTAGGCCAACCATAATTATGGAAGTGTCATGTTGAGTATGAGTCTAGGCATCACACTATTGTTATTTCTTTGGGCAATAAGTTATACAGGATACTAGGGGGTAGCGTTGCCTACTGCCATGTCTTTGATATCTGCTAAGAAATGTAGTAAGATCATTTTCCATACTAGGAAATTTATCTTCATTATGATTTACCCTCAGGGAAAGAAGAAGATTGTGGCCACATCCATGACCTCTAGACAAGGATCATCTGCATGACAACAACAAATGGACAAGGTCATGGAGGAGTATAGGGACATCTTCACCTCACCCACAGGGTTACCCCTACACTGTCAAGTCAAGCACTTCATCGATATGACCCTGGGCATAGCAGTACCCAACGGGCTAATCAATCGACACTCTGTTATGGAGAAAAATGAAATCAAGAGGAAAATTTAGGATTTATTGCTGAAAGGGCATATTAGTCAAAGTTCATCACCCTGAGGGAGCCCGTTCATGTTGGTAGAGAAGAAAGATGGTACTTGGAGACTCTACATTGACTGAGTGTTGAATAAGATCACTATCTGGAACAGGTATCTAATCCTAAAGATTCATGACCTATTGGAACAACTCATGGGGGCCAAATATTTTAGCAAGATTGATTTGAAGTTCAATTATGACCAGATACCAATCGAACCCTCTGATGTGTGGAAGACTACCTTCAAATCCAAGGAGGGCCTTTTTTAATGGTTGGTCATGTCTTTTGGGTTGACAAATTCCCCCACAACCTTCATGAGACTAATGGATGACATCTAGCAGCCCTTCACCAACCCATTCAGGGTAGTTTATTTGGACAACATCTTGATATTCAACCAGAGTTGGGAAGAGCACCTCCACCATATTCGATAGACCCTCCAAACCCTGTGACAACACAAATTTTATGCCAATTTGGAGAAATGCACTTTTGGTATCACCCAAGTTCAATATCTGGGGTACATCATTGATGAGAGGGGTGTGCATTGTGACCCAACCAAGATACAAGTTATTTGGGATTAACCAGCCTCGATCACTCTAACAAAGCTCTGCAACTTTCTAGGTCTTGCCAATTTCTACTGCACGTTACTGTTGGGGTTCTCTCATTTCACTTGGCCTTTGAGTCAAGTCACCAAGGGTGGAGAAAAAGAAAAGTTCTTTTGGTTTGAATCCCAGTAGATGGAATTTTCCAAGTTGAAGCATTGCCTCTACTCTCCACCAGTGCTCAAATTACCAGACCTTCAACAACCATTTGAGATTGAGCCAAATGCCTCTGATTATGTTATTGGTGCATTTATTACTAAGTAGGGGCATCCTGTGGAATATCACAATGAGAAACTTTCATACATAGTATGAAAGTATCCCACCTAGGACAAAGAGATGTATTCCATTGTGTAATCCTTCCGACAATGGAAGCATTACATTCTAGGGAAGAAAATGGTCATTCACACATACCACTAGCCCCTAGAGTTCATAAAAACACAAGGAAAGTTTCAGAATGATCTTCATCAGAAATGGTCCACATACCTGCAACAGTTCCATTTGAACATTAATTAAAAGTAGTGCAAAGCCAATAATATTGTAGACATCCTTAGCTGACCACTATTCATGGTGTTGACCACTGTGCTAGAATCTTGTGGATACCATACTTTGGGGTGGTCACATTTATAAGAGTGATCCAAAATTTGGCAACACATTCCAGATGCTCTTGGAAGGCAAGAAAGTTCCTGATTTTCACCTCCAGGGTGCACTATTATCCCACTTGGGACACCTCTGTGTTCCTTCAAGTGAGTGTTCCAATATGATTTGGGAGGCACAATAGAGTTGTTACACTGGACATTTCAAAATAGAGAAAAAAATGGAAGTGATGTAGAGGTATGTTTGTTGGCCTAACCTATGATAGGATGTTGGGAAGTACATCAGATCCTTCATTGCTTGTGCCATTTCCAAACTGACCATTAAGAAGCAAGTCATATATACTCCTCTACCTACTCCCTGTTGGCCTTGGGAATCTATCTCCATGGATTACATGTCAGGCCTTCCTTCTAATAAGCATGGGAATGAGTGTGTTTTTGTGGGCATCGACAAATTCTCTAAGATGGCCATTCAGGCGGCTTGGAAGAAGAGTATCATAGTAGAAGCCACTGCTAAGATCTTCTTTGAATGATTGTGGCTCCACCTTAGGATCCCATAGTCCATTATCTCAGATCCAAACAATAGGTTCATGAGTATATTTTGGTCAAGGCTCTGGTTGATGCTAGATACCAAGCTCACTAAGTTCATAACCTTCCAACCCCAAACTATTATCCAAATATGGGTTGTCAATAGGATGATCGTGCACATTCTATGCATGTAAAAATCAAAGAATTCACACATATGGGATGAAGTCCTTCCCTATGTCCAATATAGTTACAACAGATCTCTCCATATCCCAACTTGCCACGACCCCTTTCAAGTGGGATTGGGATTCCAACCACTATGTCCCATTGATGTGGTCATCCAATTTACAGCTACTTAAGTGGACATGGCTAACAACTTCACTGGGTGCATTCAAAACATCCTATATTAGGTCTGTGACATATTGGACAGAGACAATGCTAAGTACAAGCAATGTCATGATCAACATTAGGTGCCACACAAGTTCCAAGTGGGTGACAAAGTTTGGTTACATCTGGATAAGGAGTGCCTCGCTAGACCCCACTACAAACTTCACCCATTTTGATATGTTCCATACACAATCACCAAGGCTATAGGGGATAATGCCTCCGAACTAAGCATTCCATCGTTGCTTGGCCTGCATCCCTTATTCAATGTGGATTGATTGTGACCATAAGTTTCCCTATTGTTGGACACATCTAACATTGTTGAGCAACTAACACCAGCAGAGCTCAACCCAAGCTACATCGAACATGCCACAAATAAAACGATCATGGAAAAATAGATCAAGAACAATCTATGTTAGAGGAGTCAACTCTATCGATTTGTCAAAGTAGACCAACTCCTTCATTAGGGCAAGTGGTTCACCAGGGACGAGGTTCAACAAAAATGTCCTCACATCATGGAGGCTCTGTACGCAATGGGGACCATTTCTTCTAAGGGGGGAGGACTGATCTAGGTGGATATTTGTAGCCACCTGCTTATTCCACCTAGACCTCTAGCTGGTTTCATCTATTTCCTTGATTATAGAAACATTTACTATTTTTAGTTGTTTTTTGGGTCCTAAACTTCCATAGCTGTTTTGACCCCCTAAATGACTTTTTCTTGAGGTCTGCAGTAGGCCCATAGACATAGGTAGGGGCCTACATAAAATCCTATAGTACTCAGAGAGATATTTCAAATGAGGTATTGTACAAGCCAAATGGCTATCATATGATCAAGTTACGACTCCCGGAAGTTGGCTGCCCAACTAACCCCAATGGGGCCCACAAACTCTTTTCGTTCCATATCACGGGGTTATGGTTTTATTTGTTTATCTTTTTCCCTTGTTGTTCAATAATAAAAAGGCCCTTGACCATCATTGTAAGATAGTTCAGAGGTAAGTGGAAGCCACCCCCTAAATGACTTTTTCTTGAGGTCTACAATAGGCCCATAGACATAGGTAGGGGCCTACATAAAATCCTCTAGTACTCAGAGAGATATTTCCAATGAGGTATTGTACACGCCAAATGGCTATCATATGATCAAGTTACAACTCTTGGAATTTGGCTGCCCAACTAACCCCAATGGGGCCCACAAACTCTTTGCGTTCCATATCACAGGGTTATGGTTTTGGTTGTTTATCTTTTTCCCTTGTTGTGCAATAATAAAAAGGCCCTTGACCATCATTGTAAGATAGCTCAGAGGTAAGTGGCAGCCACATCTCTTCTTAGAGATAAGATAGCATCACTCGAGCTAGTTTATTTCCATTTTGTATGTATTCATATTTCAGTTCCTTGATATCATTGGAATGAATTTTTATTTCTACTACATCTTAGTATTTATGTTTGTATTTGTATTCTGTTGCATTCCTATATAAGTATGTCAAAACAATCTTCTCTTTCTCTATTTTTATTTGCATGTCCCCAACAAGGTCAGAGTATAATGAGTTAGGGATCGAACTGGTTGAACCTTTTCAAGACCAGCCTCACAAACCTCAATGACCTCCCATGGTGCAAGAAAAGAAAGAAGAGGGAGAAGGAGATCATTTAAAAATATTTCTCAATGAAGCCCTTGATCAATAAAGGAGCTTGATGATGGATAATTTTCCTAGAACCTTTGGTGGCTACCCACAGGTGATGCATCTTCATCTAGCAGCCACTCTAGAGGCTCCACTCCCTTTAAGGTATAATTCAACTTTGACATTCCCATTTTTGAAGGCCATGTTAGTGTCAGTATTTACAGCCTTCCTACAGTGATCAAATATGCTCTTACAAAGTGATTTTGATGTGTCAAGGTCAAATTTTGTCATTTCAGTGAGTCTTCAAGCAAAATTTGGTCACTAGGTATTAGGTCTAGGGTTTGCTTTCACTCCTTCTAACGTTGTCCAAATGGCGGTCTATGTCATCATTTAGCTGAGTCTATTATGATTCAGAGGGTTGTCATCATCATGTCAAGTTCCATAGGGTCATTTTACATCTTGTTCATGCTTCAGTTGTGCCTTGGCAAG
>APFE030139471.1:57358-92852 GCA_000404065.3 Pinus taeda
TATTGATGTTATAATGATGATAGCTTTGATCTATATGTATGGTTCCATTAAGGTTATGATGATGCTAGCCATGATGGATGTGTCCCCTATGTTACCTACTTGCATTAGTTCTGGTTCACAATGAACAATGATGCAGATGACTAGGTGATGGCGATAATGTTATTATGACAATGGCTAACACTGAGAAACCTTGTTACTGATGATTATTGAGTATGGCAGGAAACCACCAGAGGCACTCGCATATGACGAGTTAATGACACCTGGTTTGATGAAAATTTATATTATTTTATCTTTGAAATTCTAAGTCAATTTTGAAACCTGCTATATATGTTTATCTATATTCTGATGATATGTTAGTGGTTGCAGGCATAGATTAGTTTCTTGGCCGAATGACTCACATATGGGTGATGGGGTTGTACAAGTGGATGGAACTACAGGGGAGGGGTGGGACAGTGTCCCTGGTCTCCCCCACTAGCACTCCTGCCGTGACTTGGGCAGGAAAGGTTGAAACACCTTCGCCTTGTAGATCACGATGCCATGAGGGCAGGTCCCAAAGTTGGGTCGCTCATGAGGATTTTACCGGGGGGTGCGCATCAAGGTGGATTCCTTGATCCCCGACACCATTAGTCTCACTATAGCAGGCAACATAAGAGATGATAGTGGTCTATGATGTTGCATCTATACTTTCCCCTCGTAGTCACTAAATGCTTGAAGGGCAAGTGGTGTGGCACTCTTGGAACTTCAAGGGAATTTATTGAAGGGCACGACCAACTTGGCACCCTTGGCATCACAAATAAACTATTAGGCATGGCACCCTTGGAACTTCAAGGGAAGTTCTTGAAGGGCACGACCAAGCTTGGCACCCTTGGAATTATTAAAAATAAATTAAATAATAGATACAATCCAGGAATGAAAACTAGGTAAATTTACATCAAGGGTAAATGATGTTAGAAACTGAGGTAATTGACGATACAGGGTTTAGGGTGGCGGTCATGAAGGAATGAAGCATGAATGTATTGTAGTGGGTGAGACACAGGTGAATTGTCTGAATGAATTCTATTGAACATATCGGCGACACTGATGATGGATTGGTAGTGTTAACCCCAAAGATGGATGGTGTGACGGACCAATGGTGAATACCAGTGAACAGAACAACCCAACCCGGCATGGATGCGGAAGGAAAGTGTCATGTTCAAGAGTGACTTGCTACCAATAAAGTTTCTTCAAGTTTCCTTCCCAATTTTCCCCAGTCATTGCTGACCAGTACCTCTTTAGTTTTGTCAAGCTTGAGGAGGATAACATATGCTTTTTCTATAATCCTCCCTTCAGGTGAACCTGTCGCTATATTTTAGCAAGTCTAGCAATGGTGAAACTCATTCTCGTCCATTTGGCTGGAAAGTGACCGTTACAGTCACTATAAACAATGTGATGCTTGGCTTGAGACCAAATGGAGCAGGCGGCAAGCATTTAAGGCGAACTTTATGGGCTAGATTTGGGAAAATCTGCCGCCAGGGGAGCATTAATGGACTGAAAATGGGGGGAGCGGTTGAATTAGAATTCAAAATGAATTATAAATTGCAAAGGGCTTCCCAGCAAACATCACTTGGCCATACAGGAGTTGCAGGTGCGCACTCCACAGGTTGATACTCTATCAACTAGCCTCGTAGTAGGTATGGTTGCAACTAAAGAAATGTTGCGTGCCCACATGACCAACACTATAGTGCTACCAGAAGGAGCACTGGTTATAGAAAATGAGGTTGATAAGCCTATGTTTAGTGTGCTGAAGGGAGTTGGAATAAATATGGATGTGCTCCCTTGGAAGATGCTCTATGTTTTGCAGGATGGACTGACTGTAGAACTACGAGCCAGGGAGGGTCGCATGCTTCAGGTCATGAGTGAGAAGCACATCAACATTGAATAGTTGAGCCTACAACATGATGAGGTAGTGGTGCAGCACTGACAGATTGTGCAGGTGGTTGATGAAGCCTGCCAGATGGTCCCAAAGCTAGCCATCCAAGCAGAGGAACTAGCGGAGGCACGCATCTAGAAACTATCAACAAGGGTGCGCAAGGCGAAGGAAGAGATGGCCAAGGTTCAACTGTAGCTGAACCTTCATATATCTGAGCTACAATTGAAGTCGCAGCCTTCAACGCTACTGTAGGTTAAGGAAAAACACGACAGCACGATCATAGTAGCCATAGTAAAGGTCAACAACGCAGTGAAAGACTACACCAAGCTATTTGAAGATTCATTTGAGGTTCTCACCACTTTGCATGAGGACCCGAAAACACAATGCTTAGAAACAGAGGTGCATGAGCTGCAATAGAAATATGATGAGATAAAAGGGACTGCGTAAATGGTTTCCCTTACACAAAGGCTTGTGCGGATGTAGTAGGCAAAGAAGCTCAAGGAGTAGGTGGATGTTGCTCAACACAAGGAAGTCGTTTTGAAGGCATGTGTAAAACCGTGGATTGATGAGGCGTTCATCATTACAGCCTCTATTGAAGCAAAGCTCGCATAGATGTAGGGCACAAAGGAATAGGTTTAGGGAAGCATTTCAATGGTTTTTGAACAATGAGTCTAGGAAGTGTAGCAGGCAGCTGCTCAGTCTGTTGCCAGTCTTGCAGCAGTCCAAGCAGATTTGGGAGGTCTTCACACAAAGATCTCTGCATCGACATAGTGACTCGAGGGTGAGTCACGATGTTTGTGTTGGGGGCTTGTTGGGCATAGGATCCCCCAAGGGAAGGTTTGGGGCTAAAAGCCCATATTTTGGTCACAAATTGTAACTTTGATGTAAAGACTCCGCATTTTTTGGGCGCGGAGCACGTAGCTTGTAAATGAGTCATAGGGTTGTCCACCCTTAATTTTGTAATGTAATGTCAGCTATAGAGATCTACCCATGGTCCGCGGACGATGGAATTGTATAAATAGAGTGAGTCTCTTAGTAGTTAAGACATCAAAGAATCAATTGAATGATCATGGAATAGAAGCATAACTTAAGATCTAAGGGCAAAGTCGAGTCTTTGGGTCGTAGAGTAGGAGAAGGCCCTGCAGCTGAGTGTGTAGAGGCCTAGTAGTTTGTAGCTAAGTGCACAGGGTGAGTCGAGTCTGTAACTATTGAAGCATTAATAAAGAGAAGTTTTACATCAATTGTGTATTTATTTCCTATTTTCTGTAACGAATATATTGGGCATAAATTGCATTTTTTTTGTCTATATGGTGCACGAAGACATATAACTATGTAGGTTAAGTGAATGTGAGTTAAAGTATCTGTTTACACGAAGTTGACTAACATATATAAGAGGATAAGTAAGATACACAGTGTAACTTGGGGAAATAATCCAGTTCGTTCCCATAGCAGGGCAAAATCACCTCAGCACCTGGTTAGGGCTACGTGAAGGACAATTATAGCATATTACGAAGGTATTACAGGTCAGAATAGTGTGCAAAGTGACCTGCATGAAGGTAGGCATAGTTGGACTAAATTTACCCCTCAGACATCTTGAGGGTTCGAAAACTTGGTTCCAGCATCCCCCCATATTGCTTCAGGTGAGACTTCAGTCTGCGCTCCACGGGCTGATGCTGAAAGGGCCAGTAGTGTAGACATTCATTTGGCTAATTAACTCCAAACCTGGGTTAGGCCCCATCAAGCCAACAAGGAGAACAAGAACCCATGACTCACAAAAGAAGAGTGGTTAGACTGCTACCTGTACACAAAGATCTACGAAATCTTCTTCACATCTTTCCCTACTGAGTTGTACAAGTGGATCGCGAAGCTAGTAGATAGCTAAGGAAGGTGGAAACTTGACAATCCTATTGTGTGGACCCTAGAGTTAGTGCAAAGGTTGGAAGCATCGGAGGATAAGATTGCATATGCCGTTGATCATTGGCTTGATCATATTATAAGAGGATTCATTAATGTGTTCATGGTTGACACCTCGGTTAGCTACAGCGAGGCATAGTGATGCTTTCTCAAGGGACTGGGAGGTAAGTACATAAATTCTTTGAATACTTGGATTAAAATGCTATTGTGCAAAAAGAGGGTTATGTAATTACCTTGTTGTTCAGGGCTATGTGAAGTGGAAAAACTTACAGGAATGAAGGAAATAAGGGACCAAAAAACAGCTCCTTGATTTCACCTCTGTGAGGCGACGAGGAAGAACTCGCGAAGGTCTCACCACGAAGTCTGATCCATATGATAAGGTAAATAATTCCATGAATACCACCCCCACCCACACCACCACCAACTTCATCGCCATCACCTCCATCTTCACCCATGCCACCTCTGCCACCACCGCGATTCAATATGGAAAGCACGATAAAGTTGCTTATGTTCAAGAGATTGGGAAATGAGGATTCGGACCAATTTTAGTTTGTTGTAAGAGCCGTATGGGAAGCACAGGGAGTTACAGATGACAATATCAAGAAAGCAACAATGGTTATCTCCCTTCAAGACCACACCTTGACCTTGTATATTAAGCATTCCAATGATAATCCAAATACGAGAATCACGGATATCCAAGCAGGGCTAAACAGAGAATTTAGCAGGCTAAAGGCTGAAGCATAGTCAATCATTGGATTCACAGAGATCACAATGCCACCAGGTGAGACTCCTTGGGAGCTAGATCAGAGGCTTAAATTCATGATTCATGAAGCTAATATGAATCTAACAGATGGGCAACATCGCGAATGGTTTGTAGCATCACTAACACCACATTTAAGGAGCGCAATATCGCAGCAAAAGTGAACGACTTGGGCAAAGGCCTTAGAGATCGCGATGAGGCTACATGAGACCCCAATGCAGGATCCCAACTTGGGAGTTCAGTAGATACATGCACAACTAAAGAATTTATGCCTGGAGATGTAGAGTCTGAAACAAGACAAGACAACTCAACCAGAAGTGCGTGAAGAGGTGTGGTGCATAAAATGAAAAGGTCAAGGTCATGACAAGGACCACTTCCAAGTTTTCACAAATTACCTTGCATGAGGAGGGTCGACGTCGTTAAGGCTGGAAGCACAAGCAAGACCTAGCACAGCACCTGATTTGAGGTGCATGATTTGTCAAAGAGGAGGAAAACATGTTATGGACAACAGCCATTTGTGACATAAGTATACACAAAATTCGCAACAATTGTTCTGTAGCTTTTGTAGGTCGGTGGGACACGATGAGCACACTTGTAGAAGCTCTGAGTTGATGATGGATATAACTCCCACCTACAAAGTTCAAGCCAAAATGCGGCCCATAGACCAGAACGCATGAGTGGTGTGAATAGGATTCTAGGGGCGCGGACGAGGCCGAGGCAGAGGAGGACCTAGAAGAGTTGATATGCTACAATTGCAGAGGGCCAGGACATTATGCCCGCGATTGTACAAATCCAACATGCCTATCATGTTTGTATTACAACTTGTTTGATCATGAGACCAAAGATTGTCCTACATTGATAGCTAGGATATGCGACAAAGGAGCACTACTACCTCCCCTGACTTAGAACCTACATATGATGAGGTCTGAGCCGCATGAGGAAGATCCAAATGTGAACATTGTGCTCTGAAGTGGAATCACGATGGGAGATGACAAAGGAAAACAACCAGAGGATAGTACTTCGGTTCGCAAAGCCCCGACGAAAGAAGCAGAGTTTGATTTGGAGCACGGTCTTGAAACCTTCATGGAAGCGAAGAAGAGCTTTGTTGAGGCCTCCACGTCAAGAAGAAAAGATAGACTGGAGCCGAAGATGGACCCATCTATGCTTACGACATTCCTGGAAACATGTATGAAGTTACTGCACGACAGTAAGGTGGTAAAAGGGTTACAGGAACTCATTAACAGATGTGTTGGGACTGCGCCAAGAGAACCATGTGTAGTCAGGAAGATCGGAAAACATAAGACAATGACGGGGAGAGAAATGAGACTAACTGCACAGAATGGAGAATATGAGACGGATCAAGTTATTCTGGATTTAGGATTAGACGTGAATGTTCTGCCAAAGAAGACATGGGAGTGAATGGGGAACCCATGCTACAATGGTCTCCTATTCAACTACGAATGGCAAACCAACATAAGATAATACCCATGGGGCGATTGCAGGGAATCACTGTGGATATTGAGGGAGTGAGCGCACTAGCAAAATTTGAAGTGATAGAGATTGTTGATGACAGCAATCCCTACCCCACACTCCTAGGAATTGATTGGGCCACTAACATGAATGGGGTGATTAATTTGAAAAAGCATAAAATGATTTTTGAAAAGAAGTCACTACGCATAGTTATACCCCTGGACCTTGTTGAAGGATCGCACTATACGAAGTTGGTGCATGACTATGAAAGTGATGATGATTTAGATTGCATCTATAATATAATAGTGTGAAACCAAGACTGGGTGAATCCCACCATAGATGGGAAGATTGCATGGGAGCGCAAAAGCTCCTGTACTTTGGATTTAAACAAGGAGATGGAGCCACGGCAGAATCAGTTACACGAGGTAATTACACTAAATTGTAATATGAAGACAAGGTCGTTGCATTGCGTATTGATAGAAGTAAGAGACCTACCTACTTATGATGGTCTAAGTGAGGTAGATACCTTCTTGAATAAATTTGAAAGGGAGGTGCTGGAAAAGAAACGTTTCCAGGCCTTGGATTGGGTACTATGTGCTACACCCGCGAGGTGGTGGTGTACACACAAAGGGAGCTTTGACGACTCGCGTGAGTGTAGGGGAATGATGCGCTTATGATTTGGGAAGCCTAAGGTGCGATTAACAGAAAAGTATAATGGACAGAATGATCCACATGCGCATCTGACCAAATGGATGCAGGCCTATGGGGAAATCCATAGCCTAAGTGGGTACACCTGTTATGTAATACCTTGGATGTTATACCAATGAAGTGGTACATAGAAATAGAGTTTCGCCATGGGACATATGAATAGGATTTTCTACACAAAGGGTTCATGATGACCTTCAATTTTGAGGATGAGTGGGACAACATTGATGAAGCGCTACAAGAGGTAAAAGCAGCCATCTTTAGGATACCACAAGAGCCAGTAGAATAAATTCAACCTAAATGGGCTATTCAGCTGAGCTGCACGTTGGAATGTTATAATGTAGTTTTTGGAGAAGAAGACGAAGATCCGTGGAAAATTAACATTCCAGAGATGGAAGGCCACCACAAGGTTTAGGGACCACAGATTGAGAACCCTAACATAACCACGCTGATGAAGACTAAGCAGGTGAATATTGGTATGGAGGTGGAACCTAAAATTGTGAAGATTGGATACTATAGGGACGAACCAATGGTGGATAAGGTCATTGAATTACTCCACGAATATCAAGACTTATTCCAAACCAAGTTTACGGATTTGAAGGGAATAATTGGAGATTTAGGTGTTGAAGATATGTTAAAACCCGAGGTGAAGCTAGTTAATCAGAGGTTGTATTGCTTAAATATGAAATACAAGGAGAAGGTCCACACAGAGCTAGACAAGATGCTTGCGATAGGCATCATTGAGCCTGTGGAGGAATCTGATTGGGTAAGCCTGATGGTGGTACAAGAGAAGAAGCAGTTGGAAGAAATAAGAATATGCATGGATCTCAGAAAGTTGAACAACGCGTGTGTACATGATCCATTCCAAACTCCATTCACAAATGAGGTGTTGGACAATGTAGGTGGTTAAGAAGCATATTCTTTCACTGATGGATTCTCAGAGTACCACCATATCAAAATTGCACCAGAGGATAGGAACAAGACAACCTTCACAATTGAGTGGGGTTGCTTTCAATATACTGTCATGCCATTTGGATTAAAGAATGCCCATAGTTTTTGCAGCATTCAGGGAATATATTCATAAGTTCTTGGAGGTCTATTTTGATGACTGAACTGTATTTGGGCTGGTTAGGTGCCATGTAGAGAACCTGCACTTGATTCTAGATACATGTTGAAGATACCAAATCATGCTCAACCTCAAGAAGTATACATTTTTCGTTCCTTTTGGTAACCTGTTGGGGCATGTGGTTTGTAGACAAGGGCTGATGGTAGACCCCACGAAAATCGCAGTGATTATGAATTTGCAAGAACTATGGAGTGTGAAACAGTTATGCACTACTCTGGGGCATACGCGGTACTATAGGAAGTTCATTAAAAGCTATGCCCAGATCACAGTGCCGATGGAAAAGCTATTGAAAAGGGATGTCACGTTCTACTGGAATGATGACTGTAAAAAAAACCTTGATGTATTGAAAGAAACGATGGTCACTGTGCTGATTTTGGCCTTCCCGAACTGGAAGAAAGAGTTTCATGTCCATGTTGACATGTCGAGTATAGTGTTGGGGGCAGTACTAACGCAGGAGGGTGGAGAAGGCTTGGATCACCCTATCGCATTCGTAAGTCACAGATTATCTAAAGCAGGAAAGAATTATTCCACCACTGAATGCAAGGGACTCACTATGGTTTATGCACTCTAGAAGTATCGACACTACTTGCTATGGGGACACTTCAAGATGTATACAGATCATTCCACATTGAAATACTTGGTCAATAAACCTGTGCTAGGAGGGGCGCATATGCAGATGGCTTTTATTGTTCCAAGAATATGATTTTGAATTTGTTGTGAAGCCTGGATGATTGGATGTTGGACCAGATCACTTGTCGCACATTGAGACAGGAGAGGAACCTACTAGTCTAGAGGAAGGATTACCCGACAAGTAGATCTTTGATGTGCACATAGCGGATGGAAATTTTGAAGATATAATTCACTTTCTCACAACTTGAACTACGCCGAAAGGGTACTCTGTCTAGCAAAAGAAGGAACTAGTGGTGCACACGATAGATTTCTCTGTCATTGCGAGGAATCTATACAAAATGGGGAATGATGAGATAAAGGGGACCATGCAAACAGTTACCCTTACACAAAGGCTCGCACGAATGCAGCAGGAAAAAGCACACAAGGAATCCGTTTTGAAGGCACGCGTACAACCATGGATTGATGAGGTGCTTGTCATTATAGCCTTTGTTGAAGCAAAGCTCATGCAGATGCAGGGCATAGAGGAACAAGTTCAGGGAAGTAGTTCAGCTATAGTGGTTTCTGAACAATGCATCCAGGAAGTGCAGCACACAACTGCTTAGTGTGCTTTCTATCTTGCAGCAGTCCAGGTAGAGATGGGAATTCTTCATGCAAAGATCTCCGCACCGACAAAGTGACTCGAGGGTGATTCACGATGTTTGTGTTGGGGGCCTGTTGGGTGCGAGATCGCCCAAGGGAAGTTTTGGGGCTAAAAGCCCAGATTTTGGTCATAAATTGTATCTTTGATGTAAAGACTCTGCATTTTGTGAGCACGAAGCGCGTAGCTTGTAAATGAGTCATAGGGTTGTCCGCCCTTAATTTTGTATGTAATGTCAGCTATAGAGATCTAGCCATGGTCCGTGGACCATGGGATTTTATAAATAGAGCGAGGCTCTAAGTAGTTAAAACATTGATCAATCTAAGAATTAGAAGTCTAAGGATGAAGAGATGAGTTGTATCTAAGTGAAAAGTCTAGTTTTGGGTCGTAGAGTAGGAGAAGGCTTTGCAGCTAAGTGCGCAGAGGCCTATTAGTCTGTAGTTGAGTGCGTAAGGAAGGTTGAGTTTGCAAGCCTTGAAGAATTAATAAAGAGAAGATTTATATCATTCCTATGTATTTATCTCCTATTTTCTACATTGAATGTATTGGGTATGAATGACATTTCTATTGTTTATATGATGCGCAAACATATGTGACTGTGTTAATTAAGTGAATGTGAGATAAAGTATTTGTTTACGCGAAGTTAACTAAGATATTTAAGAAGATAAGTAAGATCCGCGGTATGGTTTGGGGAAATATCACAGATCATTGCCATAGTAGCGTGAAGCACCTCAGCCCCTGGTTAAGGCTACGTGAAAGGTGATTATCACAAATCGCAAAGGTCTCATAGGTCAGAATAGTGCGTGAAGTGACCTGCACAAAGGTAGGTATAGTTGGACTAAATTGACCCCTCGAACATCTCAAGGGTGTTGAAACTTGGTTCCAGCATCCCCCCATAATACTTCAAGTGAGACTTCAGTCTGTGTTCTGCGGGCTGATGCCGAAAGGGCCAGTAGTGTAGGGAATTGTTTGGCTAATTAACTCTGAACCTGGGTCAGGCCCCATCAAGCTAGAAATCTCTGTCATATCAAAGAAATCCTTTCTGAAGGTATTCTCATCTTCTGTCGTGTTTGTAGGTTCTCCTTCATGAAACATGATCTCTAGAATATTAACTACAACTTGAGGTTGAACTGGTGTTGGAGATTGTGGAAACCTTTCCCTTCTTCCCCTTGACCCAACTTCAGGAATTCCAACCATCTTTCCTTCACCTCTTTTGAGTTTTAACATTGTTAGCATGACACAAAACTAGAAAAAAATACTCCTTTGCACAAACAAATCTAGTAAGAAAAAACCAGTGCTCCAATACCAACTTGATCTAAAATGGAGAATATTAGTAATGTTGTGCTAATTCCCCATTCAGAATAAAACCTAAGATGCTTATCATTTTCTTATCAAGTGCTTAAGGATTCACCATTTTTCCTTAATTAATCGATTCCCATGAGAGTTTACTTATAAACAATTTAACATAAAACATATGCTGAATAATAGAAAAATAACAACAAAGAACATCAAAATACAACACACAACATAGAGATTTGATGAGGATTTCACCACTCTTGGGCTATGTCTCCTTGGTCTAGCTTCCAATCCTTGGGCCTCTCTATTATGCTCCAAATTACAACAAAAGTGTATTTACAATGCTCAAATGCCTCTAAAACCTATCTCAATGAGTTCAGAATACTCAAAAATGGCCACCTAGCCTCTTTTTGCATCCAATTTGGTGCAAATTGAAGAAGTTATGACTTTTGTCAGTCTTTCCACAATTTTCTCCAAATATGGCTTACTGCTAGTTAAATTCATTATTTGGTGTTAATTCTGGCAGTTCTACTGAAATCGGTGGTTCCGCCATCTTCCCCACCTATCTCGTGGTTAAGGCCGAGTGGTTACATACAAAGTGGTCGGTCCAACGGAAAAGGCGACGGTTCCACACCTCTATCACAAATCGCAATCGGCTTTACAGGGGTTGATTCTTATATTAGGAACTTAACACATTGCGATATGCAATCTGGCGATCCAGCAGGCTCAATGAGTTATAAACTACAACTTTGAAATGATATCGCATCCGCAAATCACATCGGTGGGGTACTGGTTTGAAATGAAATTGCAATTATCACAAATCACAACTCGACTTTGCTATTGCGATATATCGCATCGCGACCCTGACTACTCTGGGAGCCAATTTTCTTAACTCCTCCGACATGCGATATGCAATATCACAAATCACAAATTGGCATTGTTGGGGGCTGATTCTTAAGCCGTGACCACTTTGTTTTCCCCGGTATGCGATATGCGGGACTTAATGGCAACCTGCCACTTGGCGCTTCCCCATTCGCTGGGACCTTTGCCATGTCATCCAATCCTACCATGTGTCCAAGTCAAACTTGAACTTTGACTTGCTCTAACTTCTGCATACAAGCTCAGATTTGAGTGTCATTCACACTGTTCGATTCAAAATGACAAGCTCTTCAATATGAAGCTAAGCTTAACAAAATTCTGACACTTTGATTTTTGAGCATAATTTTGAGCACGTGATCACTAGGTATGGACATTATGAGTTTGTTGTAGTTCCTTTTTGTTTGACTAATGCTCCAACTACTTTCATTTGTTTGATGAATAGTGCGTTACATCCTTATCTGGAAAAGTTTGTTATTGTATTCATTGATGACATATTGATATAGTCTAAGAATGAGGAAGAGCATGTTGAACACTTAGCAGTAGTATTGAGATTACTAAGAGAGAATTAGTTGTATGCCAGCCTTAGTAAATGTAGTTTCTTTTAGACAAAGTTACACTACTTGGGACATGTGGTTTCCAAGAAAGGCATAGCAATGGATCCAGAGAAGATAATATCTATCATGGAATGGGAAGGTCCTAAGAATATCAGTGAATTCATATCATTCATGGGATTATGTTATTACAATAGGTTCATTAAGAACTTCTCACATATTTCCTATCCAATTACATCATCGCAGGGGAAAGGAAATAGATTTTAATGGATAGAAGAATGTGTGGCTAGCTTTGAGTAGTTGAAGCAGTTATTGACAAATGCTCCAGTCTAAAGATTGCAGATTTGGATAAAGCGTTTGTGGTGTGTATATATGCTTGCAAGAGAGAATTTGGTGGAGTCTCTATGTAGGAAGCATAGGTGGTATGTTATGAGTCAAGGAAATTGAATGGGCGTGAGCAGAACTATGTGGTGCATGATCTTGAGTTGGCAATGATAATTCATGTATTGACGATGTGGATGCATTATCTTCTTGGAAAGAGATTCATTCTAATGAGTGATCACAGTGGGATAAGATATTTGTTCGACCGCTCTAATCTGAATCTTAGGCAAGCTAGATGGTTTTCCATGATCAATGAGTTTGACTTCGAGATCAGTTACATCAAGGGTAAGGAGAACAAGGTTGCATGCTCTTAGTATAAGAGTATAGGTAAATCACATAGAAACTATGAGTTCACATGGAAAATATTTACAAGATCAAATCTTACATGTAGGACAACAGGATGACTGGTATAAGGAGCTTAGGAAAAGGTTACAACAACAAGGTACAAGTGATTAGGATGTGGACTATCACCTCACAGTAGATGGTTTGGTCATATTTAGGGATAGGATCCATGTGCTAGAAAATAGTGAGCTCAAGAAGCTTATCTTGAGGGAATTTCATGCTAAGTTGTATTTAGGACACTCGTGATATCAGAAGACATTGCCAGTTGTGAGGAAGTTCTACCATTGGCTGAATTTGAAGAAAGAGGAAGTAGAGTTTGTGTCTAGACGTTTGGATTATCAATAGGTAAAAAAAGAGTGCAAGAATATAGGTGGTCTACTACAATCGATTATGATTCCAGATTGGAATGGGAGATAATTTCCATGTATTTCATTATAGTTTTCTCGAGGACATCTAAACAACATGATCCTATTATGGTTGTGGTTGACATGTTGAAAAAGGTAGCTCACTTCATAGTGGTTAAGTCTACTTATTCAGCTAGTGGGGTATCAAAGATATAGTGAGGTTGCATGGTGTTCCGAAAAAAATTGTGTCAGACAGAGAAGCTAAGTTCACTTCCAGGTTTTGGAATGAGTTATTTGTAGGTTTTGGTATAGAGTTAGCCTTTAGTACGGCTTATCATCCGTAGACAGATGGACAGATAGAGAGGGTCAATAGGATTTTGGAGGACATGTTGAGAATGTATGTTATGCATCAACAACAAAAGTAGGAAGAGTATCTTCCACCGATAAAGTTTTCTTACAACAATGGGTATCAAGAGTCACTGAAGATGAGCCTCTTTGGGGCACTTTATGGGAAGATTTGTAATACTCTGATCAATTGGAGTGATCCACTGAATAGAGTACTTATAGGACCAGACATGTTGGCAAACATGGAATAAGAAATGCAAGTTATCAAGCAGAATTTAAAGGAAGATCATGATAGGCAAAAGAGTTATGCATATCAACATAGGGCATATAAGGAGTTTCAGGTTGGGGAGCATGTCTATTTGCGCATCAAGCCCAAGAACATATCCTTGAGGATTGGTTAATGTGCTAAGTTGGAACCTTAGAATTATGAGCCTTTTCAGATCCTTGAGAGGATTGGACCAGTGGCTTATAGACTTGCACTGCCTCTAACAATGAAATTCCATGATTTTTTCCATGTTTCATTGCTTAAGAGATATGTAAAAGATGTTGATCATGTGATTGATTGATCTATATTACAGGTTGATCTAGAAGGAGAATTCCAGCTAGAACCTCAGTGCATTTTTTTAGCGCAAACAAGTCATGCTTTGGAACTGAGCAATCGAGTAAGTTAAAGTGCAAACAAAGAACTTTGGGCTTGATGAAGCTACATGGGAGATAGTTGATCAGATGCGGGATATGTATCATTCATTATTTGTCAGTGAAGGAAAATAAGTTTTTGGTATATGTACATATTTATGTATGGTTTTTATTGTAAATACCACAATGAGTTTTGTTATAAAGCTCCAACAAGCAATATGGTTGTTATGTTTTTATGTTTGACAAGTAGTATGGTTGTTATGTTGTTATGTTTGTCATGTTGGTTTTTCTTTTTAGTAGGTTTTTCATTGTAAATATTGCATCGAGCTAAGTTATAAAGCCCCATAAAAAGTATTTTTTAGTTTTCAACGGTCTTGTTGGTTGTAGGTATCATAGAACATAGAGTACGGTGTTCACCTAAGGGGGAGGGGTCTATAACAACCCCAGGTAAAAGTTTCATGTAATAAAAGTTAATAAAGGCAAAATAAGACTAAGGTCATGGGACATGTCTTTCGTGTTGAATGTTGGGAAAAAAATCTTAGTGGGTGCTCATTTGGCTAATTATGGCTAAGGAAATTGGTAAAGGGAATAACAAAGGCATTGAGAAGGAAACGAAACAAGGCATTATTGGCATTTTATTTATGAAAATAATGGAAAATGGGTGAAAAATAAGGTGAAGGGTCACATAATTGCATGTGAGGACAATTGAAGGAAAATGAAGAAAATAGAGGTCTCAATGACAAAAAGGCTTCTGAGGATCGGTTCACAACTCTTTTTCAGTACATTTTTGGATCTCTCTCTCTATTCTCACTCTCTCATACTCTTGCACTCTTAGAGCATTCTTGGAGCACCCTAGCATTGGAAAAAGGAAGTCAAAGGAAGGAAAAGGAAGCAAAGTGAAGCAAAGATCAAGCAAGGAAGAGTTGGATCAAGTAGCTACAATGGGATTACTTGTAGGTATCGAGTTGCATGTATGATTTCCTTGCTAGTTTTGGAAATCATGGTATATGCATGTGTGTATTTGGTTTTCTTGTTGTCATTGGCATGGGGTTTTCTAGGTATGATAGTGGTTTTAGACTTTCCTTGCCATTTCTGGATAGCCATGGTGTGATGTGGTTCTTTCATTTGGTTGAGTTGGATTGCTTGATGGTTTTGGAACTGGGTGAGGTGGTCTTAGGAAAATTCCCAAGGGCTTAGAAATCCCTTGACCGGTAATGGTGGGATACGTGGTAAATCTTGAGGGTGGAGACGGGAAAATTCCACAAGGTATTGGTGAAGAAATCTAGAGGAATCCATGCATGTTTATGCCTAGTGATCCCTTGATTAGTAAGTGTTGGATTGTGGTAAAGCTTGGTAATGTATATTTCTTGTTGGGCCTAGGAATCCCTTAACCGGTAATGACGAGATACACAGTAAAGCCTAGTTGTATAGATGAGGGTTTCTGGCCTAGAAATCCCTTGACTGGTAATGGTGGGATACACAGTATCACCTAAGGAAGCTTTGGTTGGTTCTATTATAATACCCACATTCATGCTTGAAATATGGCACATGGGTGATTAACTAAAAGAAATATTTGGTTCTGTCTGGTATTTATACTTGTTATTATGTGGCTTTGATGGTTGTTTTATCATTGATATTATTCTAGTTATATGTTAGTTTTAAGCATGGTTTATGACAGAATTTATTTATGGCTCTCAACATGTTTTGATTAGTAAATGAATGGTTAATGAATACATGACCTAATATATGATAATGCAAATATTGAGAGAAGGTATAAAAAATTCTTGACAATTCTCAAATAAGTATGAGATCCCTATGACTATATATGTAATTATGACCTGTAGATTACATGTTCATGATGTGTTTAATGAAATTTCTATCATGGTTAGGATGGGTCAAGTCAATTCCTTGATAAAACTTTGAATTAAAGACTTTGCATGTGTTTCGTTCATTTTTGTGGAAAGTTTCATTAAGTTCTAGACAGTGATCTTGAGACTAGCTCTGAAAAAGTGCCTCAGATCTTGTAGTTGCAAGCAGAATTGGGTGAAAAAGATTGTAGTCGCTCCCTTGTAGGGCTATGCATGTGACTAGAGGGTTACAGTAGAATCCAAGCAGTGTTGTGCTAGAATATGGGAGTCTAGATAAGTGAAAAGGTAATTTAACTCAGGGTTTGGACACCTAGAAGGGTGGTTTAAATCTTGGGGACCCTGTAGCACCTAAGGGAGGTCAGAAAATTTTTGGTTTGTTGACTCGATTTCCTTAAGTTGATCTAGGAGTTTGAGTCATGTCATAGTAATTCTTTGTCACATATTTACCCCAGTGGACCGATAAGCTTGGGTAAGTCTGGGAGGAGGGGGTTACAAAGAGGAATGGTAATTTTATTAAGATTCAAATTTGTATGATGTTGTTTCGAAGAGGAATCTTGACCTTAGCCTCTACAAGTGCAGGAAGAAAATATTTTTTTCCTCAATAACTTTGCATAAGTAAATGCTCACCATGTTAACTCTAGATCTCAATGAAAAATATGAAGAGAACTATAATGTCTTCTTCTCTTTGAAGTATGTCAAATGAATGCTTAAAAAACAATGATTTTTCTTGGATAACCTAAAATATCATATGGATCATGTGAAGGGCTATATTGTAGATTGAGGAACTATTTCTTCTTAAGAGAATGGATAGTGTTGTAGAGTGTTAGGGGTGCTTGAAGGAAAATATTGCTTTTTAATGTCCATGTTGTTTGACCTTCAATGCATGGATGTTGTTAATGTTGGTGGATTTTATAAGTCTTGTATTTTTTATCATTGTTGTAGTGTTGCAATTCTGGCAGATTTTTCTACTTAAGGCTTAGCTTTCCTTCTGGGCTTCTTGGATGGTAAATCATTTTGGAATCCTATGTTAATTACTCATTGTAATCTGTTGAAATCATGTTGATTTCAAGTTTTGTAAGTTTGATGCAGCAATGGTGTTTGGATCTCTTAATTTTGACTTAGTTCTAATGCCATATCTTTTCTCTGAATATTTAATTGAGACAGTGAGGTAACAAAGTTTGTATCTAGCACTTAGTTTTTATAATGGCATTTAAATTGGCATTGTATGGATTTTGTAATGGCTTTGGCCTAGGCGCTTGGCTTTGTTTGTCTTGACTATTTTAGTTCCTTTGTTAAATCTCTGTATGGTCTGTGATTTTTATATGATGGCTACTATAATGACTTATCTAAGGGGGCATTCTAAATTGCCATTATAATCACTACTTTCTGTCTAATATAAAAATAAATAAATAAATAATAAAATATATATATAATATATATATATATATATAAATGTAAATTAAGAGAAATAAAGTTCATTTTAATTTATATTTTTTCAAATTTTATAATATAGATCATTCTAAAAACAAACAACAAACTTACTTATATTCAAAATCTTTTCAATAACAAAATAAAAATTTCAACATTTTTATTAAATAAATAAAAAAACAAATAAACTAACTCATATTAATATAAATGATTTCAATTTTAAGTAATGAAAAAATGTAATGAGATATATTTTCAACCCATAAAAATTAAATATTCACATTTCACTTCATCATGTGAGTGTTTCCACCCAACAACCACCCATTAAAAAAACAAAACAAATTTTCAATGTTATGATTAATATATATTTCCTAATTATTATTAAAAAAATACATTATTTCATCTTGTGAATTAAGATTGTGTTACCTCAAAACTTCATCATACATTAAGTAAATATGTACTTTTCATGCAAAAATCATTCTTAATTTGCCACTACGGAAACTGGATTTGTTGACCATTAAATGAAGTTAAAGTAATGTTAAGTAAAAACATCTGAAACTAAGAAACTACTAAAACAACCATATACGCGACTACAAAAGGAAATAAAACATTTTCTAGATGGAATAGCATGAAGTCAAGAGATTGAAGAGGTAACTCGTGTTGGGTCCTAGTCACTGCTTTCGGCTATAATAGGAGGTTGTATTTCACACTGAAGGTGGTTTTCTAGATGATCTGGTTGGGCATCTAAACTAGCAAGACAAGAACATTAATATTGTTGCACTCATTTGATGTTTTTCAAAGAGGAGATGATATCATTGTGGTCTTCTTACTTTTCCCTTAGGACCTTTCCCAGAAGAGTCTTCATCTACCAATGAAAGGTAGTGGAGTTTAAGTATTGGCTCCATCTTCCCCTAGTATGACTAGGGTCGAGAATGAAATTAGCTACCTCCTCTTGGATTTTTGAACCTAAATAAGCTTGACGTTCATTGGTTATGAGGGATTCAAGTTGACGTATTTCTTCATGAATTTCAAGGGATGTGGTAGAATGGAAGATAACTATAGATTCTTGGGCATGGGCTTGGGCTCAATGCCTACCCTGAGTGATTTTCCCCCCAACCCCTTGATGACAATGCATTCATTTCCAAGACATAAAGTACTAGGATGAAAATATATAGGCTAGATAGCTTAACAATAACAACCCACAACCCATAGGAACAAGGCAAAGAAAAATCACAAGACGTAAAAACCAAGAGATTCTATGAAACCAAGGTAGGAAAGGAAAATATATAGAGAAAAGCAAATAAAAATAACTGACAAATGAAATTATTCTGGAAGGGTGTGCAACACTCTAGGAGAAACAACCCTCTTAAATGTTGTGGGAGGTAGTGGAGTGGTAGAATCCAACCCCCCCCCCCGGCCCACCCCACCACCTCCAACATCTAATCGAAAAACACCCCAATCATGGGTTTAACATTTTTTTTGGGTAAACACCCATGGGGTAGATTTGAAGCAGTGACATTTTCACACAAAGTGCCTTAAAAGAACACCCATTCACCATTAATGAAAAGCCTCGTGGGCATCATTCCATATAATTGTTAGTACTCCATTACCATTGTTATTCATATATATCCTAACTAATTGAAGACAATATTTAATAATGAAATATTTTCTCAGAAAACAAAATAGGTTTATTAATAATTTTTTTAACAATATTATTTATAAATACACAATATGGAAAAATAATGATTTAATAAAATAATTAGTAGCATATTATATTTAACTTATTATTTAGATTCAATTCAAATAGTTGAAAAAACAATTATTATGTTTATCAAAATAAATATAATTTTCACAAATAATGTTGGAATAAGGAATTATTGGCATGGGGGGGAATCAGTAATCAATGCTATTTGAAATTTTTTATCCCAATTCTTATTTTCTCTCCTAACTTGGTGATCACCCATATGAGTATTTACAACTAAATATATAAGTGATGCAGGAGCATTCAACTCAAGAAAATCATTGTATTTTAATAGACATAGGGGCTCTTGTGTTTCCAAGGAAGTTGGTTTCCTAAGTGTTGAATTAATGTAATTATTAAGGTTTTGAGTGATAGAAGCTAGAGTAGGGATTTAATTAAGTATAATGAGGCATAATTGTAAATGTTCTCGAATGTTGGAGAACATGAGAGATTCAGGATAGTTGAGAGATTTGAGAATAGATTGTAAATATTAGATTAGGAGTTAGTTCATGATTTTGTGGATTAGAGAGGATACTTAGGGATAAAGATGATATTTTAGGATTTTGTTGAGAAGTTTATGGATCTAAACTAGGAATTGGTTGTAGAATCCTTTTGTATAAATGTAAGCCTAAAAGGCATAGTCAAGGGTTAGCTAGCTAGTCAAGTTAGATAGTCAAGTCAAGTTAGTAGTTAGAGGTTGTGAGTTAGAGTTTTGATTGTAAGCCTACAGGTAGGTAGGAAAACAGAGGAAACCGATACTGAAGATCAAGCCAAGGAGAGAGTTATTGTGTAAAAACCTATTTATTAATACAAACAACTCGATTATGAGTTTATTGTGTATGGAGTAATTGAGTTATAAACTATGTGTGAACTAGAGTAGTTTTTGTGTAACAAAGGTTGTAGGTGGAGTTTGAGCATAACAAAGAGAGGAAGAATGATATGAAGGATCGTATTGGATTACTTGAATCCATTCGAAGGACCATAGTTGAGATTTAGGAGTGACACTAATTAATGTATGCGGAGTTAAGCTCAAGAGGGAGTTGTGTTGCAAAACGACTAAAGAATCGAAACCCTGAAGTAAAACCCGAAACCATAGAGAACTTTGAGAAACCACGTAAAGGTAAAAGGAATGAAGTGACGATAAATGAGAACCGTCATATCCTTGAGATCAACGGATATTAATGTTAGAAGAAAATGGCAGAGGAATAGATCTGGATCGTCAGATCGACAGATCCATTAGATTGATAGTGACAACAACTGCGGGGAATAAGAGTGTTCGAATGTCTTGATCGTGCTTGAAGCTCTACACTTACTCCTATCTGTCAATATCATATTCAACCTTTTTTATCACAGTCAACTATGGGGGGGTTAAGGTGTTTTTAAACCATGTGCTTGTTGAAGAGCCGCAAGTCATAGATTTGATGACTTCGTATATCCAATAGGGATCGGGTCATAAAGTGATCAGATGTTAATATTAGAATGGACCCAAACTTTTATAGATTAAGGATTTATAATCCTTATCGGCTCCATAAGGGTGGGTAAATGTCATGCAAGATTCCATGTGATATCATTGTGGACCGTTGGATCAAATGGGTTTTGATCTACGGCACAGGATCACCGAGCAACTTTCTTGATCAACAAAGACATCAACCATCAGATTAGAGGTAAGATCGATGGTGGAGATTGAAGTCTATAAGGCTTGGGCCTTAGCAAGCCTGAAAATTTTATCGATTCGAGTTAAAGCTATTTGAGTTCTAGAGGATGGATGGAGATCACGCGACAGTTGTTGTTCCTATGGAATGAAATCAATGATGGAGAGTGAACCTGAATAAGGTAAGCATCAGTAAATGTGCAAAGGCTGAGGAAAGGTGAAAAGGTAATTTTACATGTGTTTTATGTGCATTTATATTATACGAAGGCTATAAAATAAATAAAGTAGATTAATGTATTTTGGGTTAAATTGAGTTAAACCAAAGTTTAACCATGGGATGGTTAAACGAGCGGATGTTAAGAATTAACCAGAAGGTTAAGTAATACGGGTTAAGGATCAATTAAATTTTAACGAAGGTGGAGTATAAAGTTCTGATGGAAAGCTTAATGAAGGTTTAGTCTATAGAAATTCAAATGAAACGTTTCTACATGAGATTAAATGAAGGGACCTTAAAACTTAATTAAGGACATTAAACCTTGATTTAGGAAGGTTTTCACCGTGGATCAGGTGATTAAGGCTTGGGACCAGTGACATGAAATTTTATTTGCATAATGTGGGTAAAGTTGGCTTAGCCTAGCATCAATAAGTAGAAAAGAAAATCATTCATATGTACACACACCATTAATAAGAGAAACATACACACATGGACATGGGAATTTAACATGGAAACCCAAAAGGGAAAATCCACCAATCTATTTGTTAGTATGATGAAATCCAAGAACCTACTCATTTACATCAATTTTTTTGTGAGAAACCACTCACAAGTGGCCCCAAACCCCTTCAAATTAGTAAGCCACGACTTTCCAAGAGGCACCAACCTCTTATGAATGTAGGACATAGCTTGCTTCAGCCAATAGTCCTACTTTTCATATAGTTTTCAAACTAAGAAAAATGAATTACTTTTGTTACATAAAACACAAAGAACCTATTATGATGTCTCTTACACCTCCTTCCTCTCTATGTTGCATCTAGACTCTTAGTTTCTCTCCTCTCTGCAACTTCAACTCTGTTGCACTCTCTTCTCTTATTTCTTTTTTTCCACTTTACAATTCGCACCCATCTCAGTTTTGCACCCCACAACTCATATGATTCTTTTCTTATCCACCACTGAGTAAATGTTTCATGATATTTTACTCAAAAACAACATACTAAATGATTCAAATTTGTCAGCGACTTAATTATTTCATTAATCAGTTCATCCTCCATACAATATGGCACACGGATCTTCAATTAAGAACATGATTATGGACTCAATTTACTCAACCAACTGACACGGGTATCATCTTCACTCTAGTTCCATTAGCATGTGATCATTGATATTTAATACTGAACATGGCTCCTTTTTATCATTAAATGAACTGCTGCATTAATGTTGTGATCGAGGATGGATCTCTTTATTGTAGACTTTTCACCAACAATTTTCTGAGCTTTTGTGGTCCTTGTTTTCTTGCATCTTAAATCTCTGCAATATTCACCATCGACTCCAAGCATAAAATTTTAAAAGTTCCAAAATCTGGTGAGCCTCAAGATATGGCATAACTACCAAATATAGCTCGTAGTGCCAAATTGGCTACTGACCCATCTATGCTAAATGATCTAATGCCCATAGTGCTTAGTCCTCAGTGCTTAACCACTTTTTATTGTATATCCATAAGGCTCTTTGGTCACATAACATGCAAAGAAACACCACAAACCTAACTCCTAGGCATGCCTAACGATGTTGGCCAGGAGGTCATAGGATGACCAACTTTCCTACTCTATCCTACACTTGCCCCAAATTGCATGGAGGCCAAACTAGCTCGAAGCCTCAACTCCAAGTCATTTTCTACTAAAAACTAAATACACATGAAGACTTTTCCACATCATATTGCATATGTCATTCCTACATCACACTAACATCATTGACACCTGTTGAAGTTTCTAAGTCTACCAGTTAGAAACCCTCCATGCACTTTACTGATTTATTCCTACCTACTTGTTCGGTTACTTAACAAGTTATTTACAATGTAAATACTAAAAATAAACACTATTTCATGCTCAACATATTACAAATCATCAACTAAAGGAAACAGAAACAAGCACACAAAATGACACCATTATTTTTGGACCAATGTCCCCGTTAAAACCTAATGCGGGAAAATCAGTGCAACTATCTAAGGGTTTTTTATTAAGAAGTTTCATAGTACAATCTAGGTGCCAAATCTGGCTTACCCAATAGAGAATTCCCTTGGAAATAGTATCTCTTAGTCTGAGACAAATGTCCTGGTTGAAACCCCGGATAAACCCTTCGGTAGCTCCTCAGCTCCAAACTACCCCAGAAACCCCAACGTCTGCCTTTCTAGACTGCATCAGCCTCTCTCTACCCAGCATTGTCCCTACATCACCCTGAATAGGCCTGTGTCAGCCTCGGGAGGCCTTACATCAGCCTTCTGGCCCTCTGTGTCAGCTACGCTAGCCTCTCTGAAGCACTTCACAACTCCCGGCTACCTCTACGTGGCCCTGCATGAGCCCTGGCTGCTACTGCATCACTCTCTCTGGCTCCTGCGCTGATCTCCTAGCACTATCTCTGCCTCTCTATTTCTCTGT
Source organism: Pinus taeda (assembly GCA_000404065.3). Taxonomy (NCBI): domain Eukaryota; kingdom Viridiplantae; phylum Streptophyta; class Pinopsida; order Pinales; family Pinaceae; genus Pinus; species Pinus taeda. The sequence continues at coordinate 80,615 of APFE030139471.1, forward strand.
ACTCACTACCCCTCAGTGGTAACTTCGATCATTAATTCTATCTCTCTTAGCAAACCCTGCTCTAGAGAATAGAATGACTGATCATCTGGTGTACTCGCCAAGTGATCCTCAACCCTCCTCTTATAGTTTTCTCGTTGACATATCAAAGGCTGAGATTAAGTCCCTAATTGATGACTAATTTAGATATAGCTTGATCCATGTCTTTTGGACCATTCTAACATAGTTTTATATTAATCCACATTAATATTTTAATTTCCCTAAGTTTAGACTTAAGGACTCCATTAAAAATATTAATTATTTTAATATCTCCTAAACTATTTAGAATCTGCCCAAACTCTTTCTAGGTATTGGAGATCTCATGTACCCCAACCTCTCCACTAAATTTCATGGCTAGAGCACATCTGATTCTACCACAAATCAACATTCCCTCTTAGCGAGGATTGTGCTCTAGCAATACTCCTCACTGAGTATTTTTCTGATCATCTGGCATCAGTGCCTGTGTTGATGCTAGGCCTGCTACCCACCATCCTCTGCATTGTTGCATCCTGTACTGCTACCCATGGCCCTGCCACTGCCACTACTACATCCGTATGGCAACTCCCTCTGCATCTGTGTTGTTGCTGGTCTTTTCTCCCAACACTGCATCTGCACTGCAACTTCTCTCATCATCTTGCATCGTGCTACCCATTGTTGCACTGTAACTGAATTATTGAGAAGTAAGTAATTGATCTCCCAAGTCTAACCTCTATTGGGCTAGAGACACCCGCTGATGTTGTATCTCCCTCTCCTGCTAACAAGTGCTCTCTCTCTGACCTCTGTGGTATTGCAACAACTCCCTACATCTCGCACCACTGCACACCTCTCTATGCCATCCTACACTGGTGAAACACTCCCGTGCCTCTCGCACTACTGTAGCCTACTAGCCTCGTGCTGTCTTGGGAATCCTGCAATGTAGCTCTCTTTCCTGCTTCATCTGTATTCATCTCTACCCACATCCACCATTCCTGCTACTCCTCTTCGGGGCTCTTGTAGCAAGGTCTAACCTAAGAGGCTGGGTACCTCAAGGATCTTGCCCCTCATCACCTGTAGTATGCCTGACTATAGCTCGATGTCTCCCCACTTCCACTCAAGTGGTGTGTGTGCACTCATGGCATAGTCATCATCTATCGCCACTTATTTCTCTACCCTTGCCGGCACTTCCTTAGTCTCGAAAGACTCTCCCTTACACTTCTTCCTTGGACACTGGGTCATGTAATGACCTAGCTCCCCATAGTGGAAGCACTTGATCTTGGAGAGATCCTTCTTCTTCCACTTTTCTTGCTTTCCCTCAGATGCTAAGGAAACATCTTCCTCCTCCTCCTTTTTTACTCTGATCCCCTTACTACTACTACTCACCTTTATCTACCATCTGATCTCTTCTTGGCAAAGAGCTGCCCACATCTCATCCTAAGGTGGAAGTGCCCCTCTGCCCAGTATACTCTAGACAAATACCTCCCAGTCTTCTGAGACTACATTCAAGATTGTCCTCACCATCAATTCTTGATCTAGTGTGGCTCCTATGGAAGTCAACTGATCTCGGATCTCATTCATTCCTCCGAGGAAGGTTTCAATCAGTTCTCCCTTCTTCATCTGATATGACCTCATTTGATTTTCTAGTAACATCCTTCTCTACACAGAAGTATGTTGGTAAAATTTCTTTAGGGCCTGCCACACCTCATTTGTCGTTTCCTTCTCAGAAATGTGTGGTACTACATGGTCCTTGACCCCGTCAAGGATGATGCTCTTGGCCCTCTCCATTGCCTCCTCATACTTGTCGTTCTTAGCTGGGTCAACTGGGATAGCTATTGTCCTTAAGACAAAGTACTCGACATGATTTTTGTCAAGTACAGATAAGATTTTTGCCTTCCAGACTGTTATGTTTGAGGCTTTGTCTAGTCTATCCTGATCTCTTACTCCATGTAGTGCCATGTTGCTCTTCTACTTCCCTCCTAGAAGTTCTTGATGTGACTCCCTCTGAGTCTCGATTTCCCTCTTGGAAATCCTTCTGTGGATGTCGAGGTGCCCCCTACTTTGATCGTTTGTGCAACCGCACCATTGATCTGGATTTCTCGGCTAGAACCCCTAGGTAGCAACTCCTTCCTCCTTGGCCTTGCTCTATCAGGTATTGTTCTAACTACAGTACCCCAGCAGCTCCACTCTGCAACTTTCCCACGATCTCCTAAACCCCAGCAACCTGAAGGTGAGAGCTCCTAGGCTCTGCGTCATACCAACACCAGCAACTCGACCTCCTTAGCCAACTGCATCATAGACCTTTGGCCCTCTACGTGGCTCTATGTGAGCCTCCCTTTGCCTCCCTTAGCCTCTGTGCTGCCACTTCTTGGCTCACCCTTGATGATGTAGGCACTGTGTCACCCTTCCCTTGTTGTTGCTCTACTAGGAATAACTTTTGTCACTCAAGATAGCTATTTTCTACTGCTATTGCTCCACTCAGCTGATTTCCTCAATTCTCCTGTGATTTGCAACCATGCTCTGATACCATGTTGAAGTTTCTAAGTCTACCAATTAGAAACCCTCCATGCACTTTACTGATTTATTCCTACCCACTTGTTCTGTTACTTAATAAGTTATTTACAATGTAAATACTAAAAACAGACACTAGTGCATGCTCAACATATTACAGATCATCAACTAAAGGAAACAGAAACATGCACACAAAATGACATTGTTATTTTTGAACCAATGTCCCTAGAAAAACCCAATGTGGGAAAACTGGTGCATCTATTTGAGGGTTTTCTTATTAAGCAGTTTCATAGTACAATCTGGGTGCCAAATCTGACTTACCCAACAGAGAATGCCCTTGGTAGTAGTACCTCTTAGTTTGAGACAAATGTCCAGGCTAAAACCCTAGATAAATCCTCCAGTAGTTCCTCAGCTCCAATCTGCCCCAGAAACCCCAGCATTTGCCTTTTTGGACTGTGTCAGCCTCTCTCTGCTTAGTGTTGGCCTTGTGTCACCCTGAATAGGCCTTCGTCAGGCTCAGGAGGCCTTGCATTAGCCTTCTAGCCCTCTGTGTTAGCTACGTTGGCCTCTCTGAAGCACTGTGTAGTTCCTAGCTGCCTTTGCGTGGCCCTACATGAGCCCTGACTGCTACTATGTCACTCTCTTTGTCTCCTGTGCAGATTTCCCGATACTATCTCTACCTCTTTGTTTCTATGTACTCACTTCCCCTTAGCTGCAACTTCGATCACTAATTCTATCTCTCTTAGCAAACCCTGCTCTAGAGAATAGAATGACTGATCATCTAGTGTACTCTCCAAGTGACCCTCAAGCCTCCTCTTATACTTTTCTCGTTGACATATCAACGGCCGAGATTAAGTCCCTAATCGATGGTTAAGATTATATATGGATTGATCCATGTCGTTTGGACCATTTTAACACAGTTTTATATTAATCCACATTAATATTTCAATTTCCCTAGGTTTAGACTTAGGGACTCCATTAAAAATATTAATTATTTTAATATCTCCTAAACAGTTTAGAATCTGCCCAAACCCTTTATGGGTATTGGATATCTCATGTGCCCCAATCTCTCCACCAAATTTCATGGCTAGAGCACATTCTATGCTACCACAAATCAACAACACCTACCTAGTGCCATGTCCCACCTGGATTTCACCCACTTGGGCACCTAAAAATGTTAAAAATACATGCCATATGTCCTCTTCATGTGTCACCACATCATCCTAAGTTGTCATCATTAATCACCCTGGCTTCCACCTGTAGCTAGTCCTACACAAGTCAAGGGTTGGGGACCGGTCCTTTGAAATCTTGCCAAAACCTCTTGACTAGGCTAACCTCCTACTAGTTCAAGGGCCTGACTAGGTAGTTGGTCCCACACATGTAGGCGATGAGGGGGAATTTCCACTTTGAACTTCTGCTACATGACCCGTCTTCCAACTAGGCCTAAATTTCCTAAGTCCTGACCTTACTCCCAAATGCACCTAAGTCCATATTCAAAGAAATTTGGCACAAAACACGTGGTAGAGGTGGAACCTTGTGTCGTGGAACCTTTCTTGTTGACCTTTTGATTTGCATACTGTGATTGGTCATAACCCTTGATATAAAAAGCATTTTTCAGACTTCAACATACCATTGGAAAGTTATTTCTAAGCACTATCCTACTATTCCACTTCTAAGATCATCTGATCTAATCTCCTAAGATATAAATTCCTTCAAATCCTGGGCTACCCAACCATCATAGCTATATGGTTTTTGAGATTTTTTACATATCTTTCTACTATGATGATTCTCTACCAAAGACTATAGAAACCATAGGACTCCTCCAAAGTTTGATACACCATGCACATGCCATCCTTTCCCATTTTACATCAATGTTGGCCCAGTTAACATCAATGCCAACGCTCATGATGCCACCTACCATCCTAACAATGCTAATTGTCTAGAAATCTCCCCCTTTGGAATTGATGGCAACAATTCCATTGTAGTAGCTCCCCCTGAAATCAAGCAGGGTTCTCTCCATCTCTACACTCCCCCTGTCATCAATAATAATTCTCTTGAGAAACTTCTTCTCCCCCTTTGACATCAATGGAAAAATATGCACCCAATGAAAGAAACTCCCCTTGAGACTTTGTAGTCGAATCTTTAATTGATTCAATAAGATGATTCGCCACCAATACTCATTGAAATTGAGTCATTTGGTTGTAGGAGAAACAACTCCTCTTTGTTTCCTATTATATTCAAAGCGTTCCTGTGCTAGTGAATTCGTGAATATATCTGCAAGCTGCTAATTAGTGGTCACATATTCAAGTCGAACAATATTAGTAGCACATGTTCCCTTAGAAACTGAAACTTAATTGAAATATGCTTGGTCTTCATGACAGGAATTTTAGAGATGTTGATAGCACTAGTGTTCTCTCAGATGATTGGAATTGAATCATTCATCTCTATCTTGATGTCCTTTAAGGTCTACTTCATCCAAATAATTTGTGTGCAATAGGCAACCATAACAATGTAGTCAAATTTAGCCATAGATAACAATATTGAGTCTCATTTTTTTCTAACCCAAGACACAAGACAATCTCCCAAAAAGAATGTTGCTCCAAAGGTTCTTTTTCTGTCATCAAGGATGCCTTCCCAATTAGCATCTATATAAGATTTCAATTTAAATTATTTACCTTTGTGATATCATAGACCAAATTATGTTGTGCCTTGCAAGTACTTGAATATCCGTTTTACAACATTGACATGGATTTCTTGAGGAGAGACTTGAAATCTGGCCACCAAGGCCACTGTTTGCATGATGTCTAGTCTTGAGGTAGTGAGATACAACAAGCTACCAATCATTGATTTGTAGGATGTCTAATTCACTAGATAGATTTCATCCTCTTCACATAGCTTACAACCTATGACTATGGGGGTACTAACTAGCTTACATTCCCCCATCCCAAATTTCTTTAGTGTTTCTTTTAAATATATTTACTGGGAGATGAAGATATCATTTTTAGATTGATTTATCTACAAATTGAAGAATAAATACATATCTCCTATCATATACATTTCAAATTAGTTCTACATTGACTCCGCAAATTAGTGTCCATCTGCTCCAAATCGCTTCCACAAATAATATCATCTACGTAAACTACCATAACTAGCAAATTATCATTTTTAGATTTAATATACAAGTTACTATATGTAGGCCCTCATTTGAAACCTTGTCCAAGAAGGTGTTTTTCCAACCTAACATACCAAGCTCTAGGGGATTGTTTAAGCCCATACATATCCTTTTTATGTCCCCACACAATCTTTGTTTTATGATAGCACGAACCCTTTTTACTGCTCTATTTATACTTCCTCTTCCAGATCTCCATTGAGAAAGGTTGATTTCACATCCATTTGATATACTATGATATTCTTATGGCCAGAAAAAAGAAAGAAACTTTATGATGGCTTCTAATATTGCTATAGGTACAAAGGTCTCTTAAAAGTCTATCCCTTTTATCTGAGCATATCCTGTGTAGACTATTCTTGCTTTGTTCCTTATCACTTGGCCTTCCTCATTTAGATTATTTTTTAAGACCCATTTGGTTCCTATAAAATTTTTCTCTTTGGGTCTAGCGAAAAGCTCCCAAGTATAATTTTTCTTGATTTTGTCCAATTATTCATTCATTTCCTTCACCTAAAACTTGTCTTCACTTTCCTAACTAAGAATTTTGGACGCAATTTGTGATAGCAAGGAAATATTAGTATAGCTCAAACTGCCAAGGAATTTCCTTCTAGTTTGAACACTGAGCCTATTGTCACTAATAACTTTAATTTATGGGTGTTTTTTTTGCAAATACCTTGAAGGAGTTTTGGGCCTTTATGTTGTGTATTCTTGTTCTCCTTCATCCTTTGCTTCTACTTCTTCTTGATCTGAAAATCTAGAGGTTGAATCTTCTTCTTCTTCGCCTAAGATGTCGTTTCTCTAGATGGATTTGTACCTAGAAATACTTCATCTACTAAAATATCAATGCAATATTCAACTTTTTTGTTCTCTTGTTGAAGAACTTGTAGCATTTACTCTTGACTTAGTATCCAATAAATATACCCTCATTAGTTCGAGAGTCAAATTTTCAAATATTTTTATCATTTCTTTTGATATAACATTTGCTCCCAAATACTTTGAAATGTTCCACTGATGTTGGTCTCCCTTTCCATAACACATAAGGAGTCTTATCACTGTAAGGTCTGAGTTTTTTCTATTTTCTAAATAGGCAGTCACTTGTATTTCTTCTTCCCAAAAGGTGTGTGGAACCTCCACTTCATCCATAATTTCTCTTACTATCTCCTAAACTATTTTGCTTTTCTCTCTACTACTCCATTCTATTGTGGTGTTCTCGCTAATAAGTATTTCCTCCTTATGATATGTTCTTCATGAAATTATTCAAACTCTCTTGAGGTGAACTTTCTTCCTTTGTCTGATCTTAAGCATTTAATCTTTAGATCTTTCTCATTTTCAATATGAGCTTTAAATATCTTGAACTTTTTCAGATATTTTCATTTTTCTTTTACATTATCCAAGTGACCTTGGTAAAGTAATCAATAAATAAAATAAAATACCTTTCTCCTCTTGAACTATTTGTTCTTGTAGGACCACAGATATCAGTGTGAACTAGCTTCAAAGTTATAGGTTGAGAATTGTTTTGTCTTAAACTAAGTCCTTGTCTTCTTTCCAAACTGACAAGACTTACACACTAAGCTATCAGGATATGAAAATATTGGGAATCACTCTAACTTCATCTATTCCACTAAACTTTATTAGTTTGTTAAAATTGATTTGACTAAGTTTTCTATGCCATAGCCAAGCTTGATTTGTCTTACTCGGGTAGTAGCTTACTCTTGAATCATCAAACACATTTACATTGTTGTGAGTCCTAACTGCCTTTCCCACAAGCTTACCATTCTCTGCTTTTCATATCTTACAGTCTTTAGATCAAAAATTCACATTATAGCCATTATCACACATTTGAATTACACTAAGCAAATTGTGTTTGAGGCCATCCACATACAACACATTTTGGGCCTTGCTCTTCTCATCAATATTGATTATGCCCTTTCCTTTAATTTTTGTTCGAGCATTATTCCTAAATTATGTGACATTATTCCCTTTGTATTTTTATTTTAGAAAGAAGAATTTACTCTTATCCGCGGTCATGTGCTTAGAAAAACCACTATCTACATGCCATCCATTTTCTTGATCATGTGTAGACAAAGCAAGTCCATGTCTCATGTTTTTCTTAGTATTCTATTTCTAACTTCTCTTGTCCTTAAGGAAATTTGGTTTCTGAGTGCACTATGGTTTAGAGGAGTACTCAAACCTGCTTCTGCACTCACTTGCCTTGTGCCCAAAAGTATTACCCTTGAAGCATTCAGTTTCATCCATCAAGGGAGAGGAATTATTTCTATTCATGGGAAGTGAGTTCCAAGATCTAGAATTTAGGTAATTTATATATTTGAAATTTTCATCTCTTTAAAATTTAACAATTTTGCAATTAACAAATTTATTTCCAAATATATGACATTTATAGTAATGGTCATAAAACAACTATGGATACCTAATATTTAATAATTGACCAGCTTGAGTTGGTTTCTTATACCTTTGTTGTCATGTTGACTGATTCACATCTATGCGTGGAGTAATTTTTGAGAAATTAACATTCTTTCTCCATCGTTGAGTTTTTCTCTGCTTGGTTTTCATTGATCCTCATTGACTCTACATTGTAATCCCTTTGCAAAATTATGGGAGCCTTTGAATCCTATAGACATGAAGCTTGTATTTCCTTTAGAATACTTTTGTGATTCATAGTATCCCAGACGTATCTTCTCTCTGAAGACCTTTGACTTCTTAGAATGTGATTTAATTTCTTTGTCCCTTTAGCAATTTTTTTGTCTAGATCGTTCATCATTTTCAACCTCTCAAGATTTGTTCTCAAAGAAATAATTTCTGCCTATGGACTGTGACAATTCTCTTCCCATTCGAGAATCAAATCATTTAGAACCTCTTCCTTTCATTTTTCTTCCTCTAACTTTACTTTTAGGGACAAAATCTCTCTTTTACATGTTTCTGAAATAATTTCCTCCTTTTTCTTGATCAAATATTATTTCAAGTGTCTATTCTCATCCTCTAGCTTTTAATAGGCCTTTTATCTTTCTTCTAATTGAAGTTCTAAGCTATCCTTTCTTTTAATTGCTTCTTCAAGTTTTTCTCTTTGATAAACAAACTCCTCATTATCAAAGTTGTACATACCTTGTTTAGCTCGCTATAACTACTCTTTTAGTTGCTTATTCTTATTTCTAACCTTCTTTAAGTCATCAATAGCACTGATGAGCTCCCATTCGAGATCCAGTACTCCTTCTTCTTAAAGGTCTAAGTAATTCTTGGATTTGGAGTCAAGTTCAAACGCAATGAGTAAGTACTCATTAGGATCACCTTCAAAAGAATCCTCACTATTTTCTTTTGATGTATAAATGTCTTCTTTGGAGTAGAGCTCCTTCTTCTTGAAGGATTTTTTCTTCTGATATTTCTGAGTTGTGTCTCTAGGCTTTGGAATCTTATCCTTGTTTGGATTTTCTATATAAATACACTTGGATGGAAAATTTCCAACTCTTCCACAATTAAGGCACTATAAGGGTAGCTTTCCTTTATACTTACATGAACCACTCTTTAGTTTTTTGGCAAAGTGAGCCAACTCTTGATCAAATTCATAGTTGGAACATTCTTGGTGATATTTGTGCTCCTTAGTCTTCTTAGAAACTTTGAATGTTTCCTCCTTTGGTTCACTCTTCTTTTTACCTAATCGCATTTCATGGACTATGAGAATACCAATTAGTTGGTCCATTGTGATATTTTTCAATCTTGTCATCTCCTCAATGGTTGAGATCTTGGCATTGAGGACCTCAAAACCTTCTAACCAACTACTTCCTCTTTGATATCTTCACCAAGTCCTCTAATAATGTTTGTTACCTCATTAACTCTACGGAAATATTATGATATGATTTCTTCTTCATTCGTCTTTAAGCTCTCAAATCTAATTCTAAAATTTTGGAGTCTGGCTTACTTGACTTCCTCATCTCCTTCATGACTCTAATTAAGTTTGTCTCACACTTCCTTGCCTGACTTACAGTGCATAACCTTTACAATTTTAGATTGACTAAGACCAAAGAGAATGGAATTCTTGGACTTCTTATTGTTTTCGTAAACCTTTTTACCATATGCATCTGTAGGAGGGGTTGCTGGGATAACATAATCTACAAACAAAAAACTCCAAACATCTACTCCTAAGGACATGAGATAGGCTTCCACCCAAACTTAAAAAAATAAAAAATAAAAAAAAAATTCCCATCAAAGACTAGTATATTACTTGAGTAAGCATCTTGATTGTCTTGTCTAGGAATGATTCATTATAGACCTACCTTCCAGTGGTTAAACTGTTCTTAAAGGAATCGTGATCTTATAGAAATTATTGGAATAAGGAATTACTGGAAGGAGGGGGTGAATTAGTAATCATTTCTATTTTAAATTTTTAATCCCAATTCTTATTTTCTCTTATAACTTGGCAGTCACCCATTAGAGCATTCAAAACCAAATATATAAGAAACAGAGTAAATCAATATTATGTACACACAACATTAACAAGAGAAACATACACACATGGATACAAGAATTTAACATGGAAACCCAAAAGGGAAAAAACACCAATCTATTTTTTAGTATGATGTAATCCAAGCACCTACTCAATTACATCAATTGTTTTGTGATAACCCACTCATAGGAGGCATCAACCCCCTTCAAATTAGCAAGCCAAAACTTTCCAAGAGGCACCAACTTCTTATGAATGCAATCCACAACCTATTTCAACCAATTTTCCTACTTTTCAAACTGAGAGCAATGACTTATTTATATTACATAAAACACAAACATATTATTTTGTCTCTTACAACTCCTTTCTCTCTATGTTACATCCATGCTTTTAGTTGGCCTCTTCTCTACAACTTCAACTATGTTGCACTCTCTTCTCTTACTGTGTAGAATTTTGTAGAATTTTTCTACAAATCAACTAGCTTTGATACCACGTAGAATCTTTTCCACAACTCAACTAGCTCTGATACCATGTAGAAATTCCCACCTGTAGATCACTTGGTAATGTAATAGACTAAAGCAAAACACTTGATATACTTCTACAAACAATTTAGCGGAAGCTTAACTGAACATGAGCAACATCAATAAGAACACATATAACTAATATGGAGAAATCAAACTCACATAACACAGAAGATATAACCAAGGGAAAGCACCAGTCTAAAACCCCATCTCTGTATTATCATACAAGTGGAAATATGTCCAGATTACACAAAGCCTTAGCCTGGAAGCTATCCAGCTCTCAGTACAATCCCTCTGCTGCTCATAGATAGTCAAAGGCTTCTCACAGACCTTCTCCTCTGCCCACCAAGCCTCCTATTTCTATGCACAGTTTTTCCTGGGTCCTCTAGCTGCAACCCGTGTGATTCTCACTTCACACACAACACTGACCTCTGAAATAACTGCACAAACCTGAAGGAGATAAATCCTCATCATGGATGAGCTTCCTTTATAGGAAAAATATTCATCCAATTGATAGTACATTGTCCCTTCTCTGATCTCAACTGGGTCTCTGCCCGAACTGACATGCATGAGTTATTTAAGCTATAATATTCAGTTATTTGAAAAGACGAGCTGTTACATGCATGCAAGCATTAGCAAACTGAATCTCATTAATTTAACAACTTGTTAAATTAATCTAACTAGACTTGACTTAGTTAACTGAGCTAACAAATTACAACACATAATTACAACTCATCCTTATCTCTTTAACTGATGGATAAGTTCATCAATTAATAGATAAACTGTTGCATGTCCTCACATAGACTTCAAGTTTGTTTTTCCTTAACTAATTAACTCATGGAGATTAATTAGTTAATATTTTAAACTAATGTTAAGACTAAATTCGTTTTTACTTCCTATAGTTAGACCAGTGACTGCTAAAAAATAGGAAGGGACCTAGAAATGCTATTTTTAGAAGTTTCTATATCTAGCAGTTTCACCTTTCACCCAAGATGGCCAAAATGCTCATTGGCCAAACTGCTATTTTTAGCAGTTTTATTTTTAGCACTTCCTAAATTTAGCATTTTTTGTTGCACATTTTTCAACACTCCCTCTCGAACCTGATCCTGCAACTCTGGAATGTTCTACATGCAACACATCTACCAAGTGTGGTTGCTCCAGCAACACTCGGAACAAGAAAACTCCCAACTAACCTCTCTGTTGGGCTAGAAACATACTCAGATGCTGAAGCTCTACCTGTTGCTGACAAATGCTCCCTCTCTGACCTCTGCGCTACTGAAAAATCTCCATGCATTGCACCGTTGCACCCTTCTCTATGCTACCCTGCACTGTGCAACACACTTGTGCCTCTCACATTGCTGCAGCCCGCATGCTCTGCGTTGTCCTGGGATTCCCTTCACTGTAGCTCTCTCTACTGCTCCATATGCATCTGTCTCTACCCAATCATTCAGTTCCTGCTACTCTACATCGGGGCTCCCGTAGCAAGGTCTCATCTAAGAGGTTGTGTTAGGCCCCTACACTAGTAGTATAGGGGCCTAACAGGTTGGGTACCTCAAGAATCTTGCCCCTCCTCCTGAG
>APFE030139471.1:93804-127692 GCA_000404065.3 Pinus taeda
TGTAGAATTTTGTAGAATTTTTCTACAAACAGCTAGCTCTGATACCATGTAGAATTTTTTCTACAAATCAGCTAGCTCTAATACCATGTAGAAATTCCCACATGTAGATCACCTGGTAATGCAATAGACTAAAGCAAAACATTTGATCTACTTTTACAAACAATTTAGCGGAAACTTAATCGAACATGACCAACATCAATAAGAACACATATAACTAATATGGAGAAATCAAACACACATAACACATAATATATAACCAGGGGAAAGCACTAGCCTAAAACCCCATCTCTGTATTATCATACAAGTGGAAATATGTCCATATTACACAAAGCCTTGCCTTGGAAGCTATCCAGCTCTCAGTACAATCCCTCTGCTGCTCATAGATATTCAAAGGCTTCTCAGAAACCTTCTCATCTACCCTCCAAGCCTCCTATTTCTATGCACAGTTTTTCTAGGGTCCTCTAGCTGCAACCTGTGTGATTCTTACCTCACACACAACACTGACCTCTGAAATAACTGGACAAACCTGAAGGAGATAAATCCTCATCATGGATGAGCTTCCTTTATAGGAAAAATATTCATCCAATTGATAGTACATTATCCCTTCTGTGATCTCAACTGGGTCTCTATCTAAACTGACATGCATGAGTTATTTAAGCTATAATATTCAGTTATCTAAAAATACCAATTGTTACATGCATGCAAGAATTAACAAACTGAATCTCATTAATTTAACAACTTGTTAAAGACTCGAATCAGTTAACTGAGCCAACTAATTACAACTCATCCTTATCTCTTTAACTGATGGATAAATTCATCAATTAATAGATAAACTATTGCATGTCCTCACATAGACTTCAAGTTTGTTTTTCCTTAGCTAATTAACTCATGGAGATTAATTAATTAATATTTTAAACTGCAGTTAAGACCAAATTCGTTTTTACTTCCTATAGTTAGACCAGGGACTGCTAAAAAATAGGAAGGGACCCATAAATGCTATTTTTAGAAGCTTCTATTCTTAGCAGTTTCACCTCTCACCCAAGGTGGCCAAAATACTCATTGGCCAAATTGTTATTTTTAGAAGTATTATTTTTAGCAGTTCTATTTTTAGCACTTCCTAAATTTAGGATTTCTTGTTGCACACTTTTCAACATACTGCTCTCCTGCCACTTCACAGTTCACACACATCTCACTTGCGGACCACACAACTCATACAATTCTTTGTTTATCCACTACTGAGTTAGTGTTTCTTGATTTTTTGTTCAACAACAACACACTGAACAATGCAATTTGTCAACTCATTAATTCGCTCGTTAATCAGATCATCCTCCATATAGTATGGCACGTTGATCTTTAATTAAGAACATGAGTATGGGCTCAATTTACTCAATCAATTAACACTTGTATGGTCTTCACTCTAGATATATTGGCACACTATAATAGATATTTAATATTTAGCATGGCGCTTCTTTCTCATTAAATGAATTGATGCATTAATGCTATGATTGGGGATGGCTCTCCTTAATCTAGATATTGCACCATTAATTCTCTGAGCTTTCATGTTACTCATTTCCTTGAATCTCAAATTTCTTCAATCACCATTGCATTAGGGGAATTTTGAGGTCTAAAATGGGCCTCCTAAGAAAAATGTACAACCAAAGTAAATTTTTTTAAGAACCAATAGGATTCAAGATGATGATGTCAACCATGGGGGATGATTCACCATTTTTGGAATAAAAAAGTAAAAATATTAAAACATAATAAAATAATAAAACTACTTTTTCAACTCCTATTTTCAACTTATCTCCCTAAGGTTTTACAAAAATTCCAAGCGAGAGAACTCGTTGGATGAAAAATTTAATTCCTCATACAAGGAGTACCCATGTTGCATACTTTTAATGGACCTTGTTACATGAAAAATCAGAAATACATGAAAAAACGTGATTGCAATCACATTTTTCATGCATTTCTCATTTTTCGTGTAGAAGGGTCCATCGAAAGTATGAAACATGGGTACTCCTTGCATGAGGAATCAAATTATGCATCCATTGAGTGTTTTCACTTGAAATTTAAATAAACCCATAGGCAAATAAGTTGAAAATACGAGTTGAAAAAATAGTTTTTTCTTTTTTCCCTCTAAAATTTGATGATGTAATGTAATCTTATTTTATTATTTCCACTATTATTTTATGATTTCCTTAGGAGGCCCATTTTAGACCTCAAAAATCCCTTAGTGACTCCAAGCACATATTTTAACAGGGTTCCTAACTTTGGTGAACCTTTAGATAAGGCATAATTGTCAAATATGGCTCATAGTGCCAAACTGGCTGCCGACCCATCTATGCCAAATGCACCGCCCATAATTCTTAGTCCTTAATGCTTAAGCACTTTTCATTGTATATCCCTAAAGCTCTTTGGTCACATAAAACATGAAGAAACATTGCAAACTTGACTCCAAGGTGTGCATAACGATGTTAGTCAGGGGGTCAGAGGATGATCAATTTTCTTGCTATATGCCTGCACTTTCCTCGAATTGCATGGAGGCTCGACTAGCCTGAAGCCTCAATTCCAAGTCATTTTCTACCGAAAACTAAATACACATGAAAATTTCACCAAAATGACTTCCTAGCACGAACTTCAAAGAATTTTCCACACCATCTTGCATATGTCACACCTCCATCATACCAACATCATCCATGCCTACATGGTGGCACATGCCACCTAGATTTTGCCCACTTGGCCACCTAAAAATATTGAAAACACATGCCATGTGTCCTCTTCTTGTGTTTCCATGTCACCCTAAGCTATCCTCATATGTTACGCTAGCTTCCACTTGTAGCTAGTCCCACATAGATCGAAGGTTGGGGTTCGGTCCTTTGAACTCTTACTGAAACCTCCCAACTGGGTCAACTTCTAACTAGTCCAAGGGCTTGACTAGGTAGTTAGTGATCTGAAATGGAGCATATTAGTAATGTTGTGCTAAGTCCCCATTCAGAATAAAACCCAAGATGCTTATAATTTTCTTATCAAGTGCTTAAGGATTTTTTGCTTAATTAATTGATTCCCATGAGAGTTTCTTATGTAAATGTTATAAACAATTTAACATAAAAAATATGTTGAACATCAACAAATAACAACAAAGAAAATCAAAATACAACACACAACACAAATATTTGATGAGGATTTCACCCCTCCTGGGCTACGCCTCCTTCTTCCAATGCTTGGGCCTCTCTATTATGCTCAAAATTACAACAAAAGTGTGTTTACAATGCTCAAGTGCCTATAAAACCTGTCTCAATGAGTTCAAAATATCCAAAACTGCTAGAATTGATTCTTTTTGCACCTATTTTGGATAAGAACTGAAGAAGTTATGACCTCTCCCAGTTCCCCCACAATTTTCTCCCCCAAATCTGGCTAACTGCCAATTAAATTCATTATCCAGAGATAATTCTAGTAGTTTTGCCAAAATTGGCAGTCCCACCAACTTCCCCACCTATCTATTGTTAATGCTGAGTGGTCACATAGTGGTTAGATCTGACGATTTAGGCGACAGTTTCGGTAGGCTCCATCACAAATCATAATTGTAATCAACATATAGATGTTCTGCGATAAGGAAGACCCACCAGATTATAAAACTCAACATATAACAATATCGCATCCGGCACCCTATCGCAAATCGCATTCAGCGGTTATAGTCGTGGCCGATTTATAAACACCAACCCCATTTGTGATTGCGATATGCGATATATTGCATCGCAACTAAGCTCTGTCTGGGGCCGATTCATAACCTCTTTTCCACCTCTGATATGTGATATGCGATATCGCAATTGTAAATTGGTAACATTGGGGGCCGATTAGTTATGTTGCTTCTTCCCTTTGCTCAGATATGCGATATGCGGGACCCAATGGCAACCTACCACTTGGTGTTTCCCCATTCGCTAAGACCTTTTCCACATCATCCAATCCTGCCATGTGGACAAGTCAAACTTTCCCCATTCGCTAAGACCTTTGCCACATCATCTAATTCTGCCATGTGGACAAGTCAAACTTGAACGTTGACTTACTCTAACTTCTGCATACGAGCTCAGATTTGAGTGTTGTTCACACCGTTAGAATCAGAATGATGATATCTTCAATCTAAAGCTAAGTTTAGAAAAATTCTGACACTTTGATTTTTTAGCATAATTTTGAGCACCTGATGAGTTGGTCCCATGTAGGTTGGGGATCAGGGGGAATTTCCATTTTGAAATTTTTTTGCATAGGAAGTCCTTCAACTAGGCTCAAATCTCCTAATTCCTGACCTTACTCCAAAATCTTCCTTTATCCGGAATCAAAGAAATTTTGCACAAAAAAAAAGGGAGAGGCAAACCTTGAACCATTGAACCTTGCCTATTGACCTTTTGATTTTCATATTTTGACTAGCCATAAATCTTGATCTAGAAGGCCTTTTTCGGACTTCAGTATACCATTGTAAATCTCTTTCTGAGCACTATCCAATTGTGCCACTTCTAGGAGCATCTGAGTTGATCTCCTATGGTAGAAGTGCCTTCAAATCTTGGGCTACCCAACCATCACAACTATAAGGTTTTAGAGCTCTCTTACATATCCTATTACTATGATGATTCTCTACCAAAGACTACAACAACCATAGGACTCCCCTTGAGTTTGATACACCATGCACATGTAATCCTTTCCCATTTTACATCAATTTTGACCTAGTTGACATCAATGCCAACACTTATGATGTCACCTTCCATCCTAACAATGCCAACTGTCCCATAAATAACAAGTCAATTTTTTAATAAATATAAATACATAATTAAAATATAGAAAAATATGTCGTCCATATTTATTTAAATATTCACTCTTCATAATACTAGTAATTACATAAAAAATTATCGCCTCCAAATCATAATTTTATCTGTATATAATACTTCAAATTAAAAATATTAATAATATCTTGAAAGGTGGATTCGTCAATGACATTGATTGATTTCAATGAAAGCATCCTCCTTCCCCATCATTCTTGTTTCATGTTTAATGGCAAGAAATTAACAACCCCCTACTCGCAAAATTGAAGGATTCAATGTCTTCCCCAGAACCAAGGAAACTTTGTCTATTTTTTCACTTGTTAGAAGTGGAAGACTGGAAAAAATTGTGTCCCACTAAGGTTTTCCATGGAGTGAGCATGAATCTGTTGTTGTTAAAAAAGGCAAATGTTGCATGCCATCCCAAGCACTTGTCAAATCTAGCAGTTGAGCCTACAAAACTAGCTCTGTAGGTTCTGAATCCTCTATGTCTTCCTTCTAGTGCCAAAGCTTGTGATCTAGACCATCTTGCTTCTAGAAATGTGGTTTTCAATGCCGACAATGGTCTTGGTTACTTGCCACTTTTCTCTCTTGGAGGCATGTGCCTTTGATCCCAAACTCACTAGAGCTCTTTCCGGATCCTAATCAAGTTGTTATCTCGGAACTTCTTGCTTTTGTGGGTTGGATCTATGGATTTAGTGAAAGATCTCAAGTTTTTTTTGGAGCTCAAATAAAGGGTACCCTCAAGAATGCAATGCTTTCTCTTCGAAGGTAAGAATTTGGATGATTATTCCCCTATTTCAATTTACAATATTTATAAAGATGTTATTGTGGTTATGGTCCTTCACTTGCGTGGGGAAGAAGTGGGAAAGCCTTCTTGTTCTGAGGATTCCTCTTACAAAGATGTTGTCTACAACTAGTACCCCCAAAGAGTCGCTCAACCTTAGGCAGCACCTAAACTGTTTCAGGTTGAGGAAGTGCCCTTTATTGAAATATTGCACCCCAAATTGGAGGACATCCACCAACTCTATGTTGAATAAGGCCTCATTTTCCATTTCAATAGCTTATGTCCATGGTCTTCCAATCTTTTTAAGTGGATCCACTTATCTTGGCCCAAGAAATGAAAGGTTATTTTTTTCTCAAAAGGTTTCTTCATAGTGATTTTCGCTGAATCAAAAGATTATCAAAAGGCCCTAACTCATGGACCTTGGTTTTGGGGTAAAGCTGACCTGTTCATAACCCCATGGTTTTTGGATTTTGACCCTTCTACAATAGTCATTACCAGGTTACAAAATCTGGGTTCGACTTCCTAATCTACCTACTCACCTATGGCACTTTTTATTTTTTCAAAGCATAGGAGATGTCCTGTGACACTTTTTAGACATAGATCCCTCTCGTGGGCAACTTGGCCTTTACACCTATGGAAAAATTTGTGTGGAAATCAACATCAACAAAGGGCTACCATATCAAATTTATTTAAAGGTTGGTGGTTATCGTTGGACCCAATATTTGTATTATGAGAGTACTACTTTTCATTTTCGCTTGTCTTTAAAGAAGCCATTTACAAAATTCTTTCCCTTTGTTAAATTCTAAAAAGAAATGATACAATAGAATTGCTAAATCTAAAAGTTGGAAGCCTTATGACCCACACACTATAGAGGGTGGGACTTCTTCTATTTCTGACCAAGAGGATGAGGGATTTCCAAATAATATGATTTCGGGGGATCATGCTCAGACTTTCGCTCCTTATCAAACTCACAAGGATTTAGTAGTGAACTTAGTTCCCCCAGCAAATATGCAGGGGTGCTTTGAAGCGAGCTCACAAATCGACACTTTCAGATTTCAATAAGGACTCTCCTTCAGCCCTTAATGATAATCTGTAAGTAACTTTGGTCAGCCCGCCTCCAATAAGTTGGATCAAGGTTTTGAAAAAGAAAGGAAAGACGAGTTCCTTGAGGACTATCCCCAAGTTCGGTAATTCTTTGTTATTATTTCTTTTGTTTCCCCTTGTCTACCCTGTTATTCTTTGTCTCACACATTCTAGCTATGCTTCGCTCCTTCCTTACGTGGGTTGACAATGATATTAACTCTGCATGCCTATTTGTAATCTTTCTTATGCATTCTTAATAAATGCGTTAACTTACTCAAAAATATAATTAATACTTCATCATTAAACTCCATAGTCCTATAATTTTTTTTCAAGTAATTTGTCAATTGCTTTGTCCTAATTTCATACTTCCTTTTGCATGCAAACACCACTAACAAATTAAATATTACATTATAATATATATTTTCTTTTTTAACTTCACTTCCTTTTGCATTCAAACACCACTTACAAATTAAATATTACATTATAATATATATCTCCTTTTTAACTTCATATTAGTTAGATGGAAATTAGTTATCTATTTTTATAATATGAAAACAGTCTCCTATGTATAAAATCCAAGTATATCTTCTCTATTCATCTTTATCTATTTGATTTTCAAACTAGGTACTAATTTCTTATGTTATATAGTTTTTGGTATCTTCATTATCAGATTTCATTACTCAAATTAATTATATTAAATATTAAATAAATTATAAATGCTTATAAATAAAAAAAGAAATATTAATATAAATGATATCTATTTTAATATCATTTTACATTATATAATTTTACAAATATTTTAAAATAATTTAAAATATTACCGTTACTCCCTCTTAATGTATTAGATTTTATATTTTATTAATTAAATTTCTCCGACTTTCACATCCTCCTCCAAAAGTATATTATTTCTGCCGATTTAATTGTGAAGTGTCTCGTTTATCATGACGTAATTAATATCCCGATATACTCAACGGTTTATGGTTGTGGTTTAAATAAATATATATACTGTGAAATACGGGTGAGATTAAACTTCTTAAAACTCATTTACTACGCGAAAATATTAAAAGCGCGTAGAACTAATGGCAAAAACTCCACCCATGGACAGATTTTTAAGATAATTATTCCTTAATTAGAATAGCGGGGGATCCCTATATCCGCATGACCGTTATTTGTCCAAAGCCAACTAGTGTATATTCACTAGTAGCGTTAGCTAAATGGAGATGATGGCCCAAATTTGGAAGGTGTTAAAAAAATAAAATTAAGGCACGCATGCCCCGCTAATTATATGAATGAAAGTGGTGGCCATTTACTAAATTAGCTAGCGACTGTTGACCGCATGCAACATTGCACGACGGATGCGCTCCGATCCTCAGTCCTCCAAATCTAACGGTCCGCCAAAACACAAAGCACCCGGCCAAAAACATCAAATATGGCAGCGACGTTTCTTTCTTTCAAGGGCGGCGCCGTCAATTTAACGGAACCAAACGTCGGAATTAGGGTTTAGGGCTGACGTGGAGGCCCTGGCCCTGGCCCACCGCCGCCAAATGAACGCGTTCCTGATATAATTACGCATTGGTGGAGGGCCCAGGGTCGTCCACGCCAGACCCACTCCCAGGTGCCCCGACAGTAGCGAGGGTCTCCAGGCGGTCCCGTGATTTAGTTATTGCCCATTCCGTCCGGTTATTACTGCGTTCCTTATTCTTGTATATTTATTGACGGCCACCCCGCCTGACTTCGGTTATTCCCGTCTCACGCGCCGTGCCTGCAAGCCCTAAGAATAATAGGAGAAAAATAATTATAAACAATTTGAGAGCTCTAGGAGTACGGCCTATATATATGTAATTTGGTCCTTTTTGGTTTAATATAGTTGGGGTTAGTTTAGTTTTGTTTAGTTGCGCGGGTGGTTTTGGTATTGTGGGGATAGTGTGATGGGACTAGTTAGTGGTTTCTACTAGTGGTGGAGTACAAAGAGAGGAGACGAAGAGATTGATTTTCGGCGGAGAAAGGGCAGCTGCGGTCGTTTTTGCGTCGCGCCTAGCGAGAATACGGAGGATTTCTTGGTCGTGTGCGTGGTCCGCTTGTCTGTGAGATCTTCTTGGCCGTGATGTTTTGTTGTGGATTAATTTAGTAATTTTTATCTTTTCAGGGTTTTTGGATTATTGTGGTGTTGGAATACCTTACCATTTCAGCCGTTTTTTAAAAGTTTCTGCACTTATTATCGCAAGTCGATGATTGTTTCAAATCACTGGTTTCTTTAACAATTTCGTCTTTCCGCCCTGTAGCCTTGACAAGTGAGGAGTAGGGTTATTCGAAACCAGATTCTTGAGCCAAGAGGACTTCGGAATTTTCAAAAGGTAGAGATCTCGCCGCGGTTCAAATTATATCTTTCTTTATTGTTCTCTGGCCCTCTTGTCACGGGAAAAGAATTCATTCAATACCCTTATAATTGTTCTGTTTCTGCTTCTTTGTGTTCAGCTATTTTATTGCAGCTGTTCAATATTATTGCATCAATGCGATGCGTGGTTTTTCTTGGTTTGTTTATTAAGCTGCATGTCTTGGTTTTCTTGATTTAACTGCAGATTGAAGGAATATTTTTAGCTTCTTGAGCCGCATGTTGTTATTTTTCTAGGGAGAAGACAAAGGAGAACTGTAGCAAATTGCTTGTACATATTTGCAGTAAAATCTCGCATGACAGCTCCATAGATTAACTATCTCTCGCAGTATGGTTCCAGAAGTGAAGGAAGGTGCTGACATGGCTTTGTCTGAGGGTTCTAGTTCAGAAAGCCGGAGTGAGACGGTACAGAAACCGTACTTGTCTTCAGCAGCGAACGGCTGCACCGTGGCAAAGCAGATGGAAGAGATTCTGCACATCTCTGAAAGTCCATCGCCGGCTGACGCTGAGAGTATAAAGGACAAGGAATCGTTAAAAGCCGAGGAACAATCGGTGCAGCCCCAGAATGGCCAAGGTTCTACAGACAAGTGTCAACAGAAATCTCGCAACAATAGGGTTTCCCGACCTCCTGCACTTCTTATTCCTCGCCGTGGGGATAGAATGCAATCTAACAATGGATTCGGTTTCGCAGCCACTTTATCCCCTTCTCCCTCTAAACCGCTGGATCCCAATGCTCCGGAATTCACACCATCTCCACGCTTGAGTCCCATTTTGTCAGCCTGCATGCCCCCGTTGGGATTCCCGGGTGGTTACTTTGTGGGATCAGGGGTTGAAATTCTTCCTAACGAATCCTCCCTACCTACTCTTTCTACCCCGCAGTCGTATATATACACTAGCCCTCGTTCACGCCCCTCCGGCCTAGCCCCACAAACGCCCACTGATCAAGTCTCTCGCTATTTGCTTCTGAGCAAGGTGGCGGTTGAGTTGGACGAAGAGACCTTGAAGAAGGAGCTTTCAGTGTGGGGTCACATTCATTGCATGGAGCTTGGAAGGCATTCAGAAGGGATTGTCATAGTGCACTACTATGATATCAGAAATTCCAGGCAAGCTTTCAATGATATGATGTACCACAACAGAAAATCACGTCTGTGCCAGCAATCCACAAGTCCTGCAAAAGGTCTAATAGGCGGCAAGTCTGTTTGCGTTCAGTATACTCACACTACCAATTGCTCGGAATATAATCAGGGAACTTTGTTAGTGAACAATTTGAATGCTGACGTCTCTCTCGAACATCTGCGTACAATATTTGGAAAATATGGTATTATACTTTATAGCTCCAACCAAAATCTCAGCTTTTTAATAATTTTTTGTTTGCAAACTCTGCTATTAGTCAAACTAGGCAGCTCATATATATTGCTACTTACTATGTAACAATTACACGAATGAAGCTATGAGTTCGTTGGATTTTCTTATATTAGAAAAAAATAAATCTGAGCCCTAAATATCTGAAGAAAATACTGAATTTCTTAGGGTTTCAAATGATTTGTGTATTTATGGCTGATTTAATTTCATATAACAAAATTTCTAAGCTGTTAAGAAATAATGGATAAATATTTGTAGGTTCAATGGTTTGTGTATTTACTTGTTGGTTTTGTTGTTGAATATATATATATATATATAATATATATATATTATATACACACATATATAACTGTGATCTTTGTAAGGTTCAATGATTGTATATTTCCTTTCTCGGTTTTGCTGTTAATTCAGGTTGCGTGAAGGAGGTGAGGGCCTCACCGCCTAGAACACACAAGTTTGTTGAATTTTACGATACGCGTGATGCAGAGAAAGCAATGGTAGCGTTAGGTGGTAAAGAAATATATGGTAAGCGTGCAAAGATAGATTTCTGTCGGGCTCGGAGTGGCCGCTCTTCTATCCAAAATGGATCAATTACAAGTGGAGCTAGATTCAGCGCAGGGCCATGGAGTCCGCATGAGCATCAGCAAGGGACAAATGGATCAGGCGTGGGTACTCATCCCTATGGACAAATGGATCAGCTTCATTCGAAGGGTTTGTCATCTTTGTATGGAGGATCTAATGGCAAGATTTTGCATCCATATATTCCCAACAGTCCCAGCAAGGAATTCCACAGTGCTGATGGTTTCTCTCCTGTGGAAGGGAGCCATCATAATTACAGTTCCAAGACAGGTTTAACTCCCAGGAGCACACTATGTTCCCATTACATTTTTAATGAGAAAGAAGTGGAAGTGAATCACGGCATGCCCCGCACCACTCTAATGGTTAGAAACATTCCTAATAAGTACAGGTATTTGAAGAATCCCCATGTTATCTAGTGATTCTGTTGTTAAGTGTTTTTATTGATCTCAAACATTCTTGTTATGTTTTTCTTATATAAATTTTCAATCCATGCAGCCAGCCAGATTTCATTAAATTATTAGACGAGCATTGTTTACAAGTTAATTGTCGAATTGTCGACTCAGATGAAGTTGAATCTTCCTATGATTTTGTGTACTTACCAATTGATTTCAAGTAAGTTTTACAGTATGGTGTCCTGGTTTTTTATTACCCTTTTCCTCTTTTGTCATCGAGCTGATACATTGGCTTTGTGCCATGAAAGCTCAATTTTCTCTAATTTCAATGTGCTAGATATGACCAGTATAGAGGTGTAAAAGCTTTTGGCTTTTCTGACCTGCATTCTTTCTGCAAGCAGAAACAGGTGCAACTTAGGGTACGGTTTTGTGAATTTCACGAGTGTCGAAGCTACTCTGAGATTCTACAAAGACCGCCACACCAAAAAGTGGGAAAGGTTCAACTCAAACAAGGTTTGTGAGATAAGCTACGCGCGCTTGCAGGTGGGTTTGGTTAATTTGTGCTAATGGTATTGAATTTCTGTTGAGTCACTTTTAAAACTATACTTTCTACTAAGTTTTCTGACCTACTGATATCTCTAGCAACTTTCATGTACAAATATTTTCATTCATTTGAAGTTTACTCTTATGCCGTGGTCATTACAGGGACTGGCAGTCTTGAAGGAACATTTTCAGAACTCAGTATTCATGTGTAGCACTGAGAAATTTCTGCCAGCCATATACGATCCACCTCGCAATGGCGTTCAATGCACGCCTCCCACTTTTGCTGCAGGTCACTTGAATGGAGGGCATCGTAATAACAGTTACGGTTGCAGTAGACCAGGGAACGATGAAGACTCTCCCATTTTCAGTAATGGAGGAAATGAAGAAAGTGCTGATGGAAGTGATGATATGAATACCTCCATTGATCACAAAGTTACAGTCAACCAAAGCTTGGAGACTTCAGATAGATGATCTCGTTTGATGTTTGATGTATTTATTGCTTCTGCTGTAATTTTTATTTTATATATGAGAAGACTAGGTAGTAGAAGTACATCGAGTAAGCTAATTGCCGGCATCAAACTAATTGTATTTATGGTAGCTAGCTAAGGTCTGTTCACATTCGCCATTAGCAATGGCCAGCGGCCTTTTTGTCGAGTGTGAGGTTGCTAATGCTACTGGGTGTTGATAGGATTCAGTGTCTAAATCGACTAGTGTAGCATTGGTTCGAAAGTGTGAATATCAAACGTTGATGAATAAAGAGCTCCATTGTTGTGGCTGGTGAATTTGTTTTTGGTGGTTTGTTGGTTGTAAATATTGAGAACCACTCTGACTGAAATTGATTGTATTCATAATGTTCTGTTTTTCTGTGAGAAACTGCGATGCATGATTACCTGGTTTCCTATAAAGGAGGGAGGAAGTTGTATGTGATATAAAATAGTTAGAAATTAAGACACTATCTTTCATCGTAATGAGGAAGTTGTATGTTATATAAAATAGTTGAAAGTTGTATGTGGTATAAAACAGTTTACATTATTAAAGGTAAAATGAAAGTTTGATAATTTGATGATGGATATTTCTAGGTGTCTGTTCAAATTCGCCATTAGCAATTGCCAGCAGCCATTTTGTCCAGTGTGAGGTTGCTAATGCTACTGGGTGTTGATAGGATTCAGTGTCTACATCGACTAGTGTACCATTGGTTCGAAAGTGTGAATATCAAACGTTGACGAATAAAGAGCTCCAGTGGTGTGGCTGGTGAATTTGTTTTTGGTGGTTTGTTGGTTGTAAATATTGAGAACCACTCTGACTGAAAAAATGATTGTAGTCATAATGTTCTGTTTTTTTTCTGAGAATTTGCGAAGCATGGTTACCTGGTTTCCGATGTAGATTTATGAACAGATCTTTAAAGTTTTACCATAAAGGAGGGAGGAAGTTGCATGTGATATAAAATAGTTAGAAATTAAGACACTATCTTTCATCGTAACGAGGAAATTGTATGTTATATAAAATAGTTGATAGTTGTATGTCGTATAAAACAGTTTACATTATTAAATGTAAAATGAAAGTTTGATAATTTGATGATGGATATTTCTAGATGTCTAGTTTGATGATAGGATAGTGGTTTGGAGAATTTTTTTTTAATTTTTTTTTTAAATAAGGTGTATTATGGAATAGTTTAAAAAATGATAAAAGAGAAATCATGATAGTGTATTTAAAATTTAATAAATTATATTTAATCTAAGTCACCGACTACTAGTTTAAAGCATTAAACAAATAAATTGAATAATGAATATTATTATCTTAATAAAGAGATTTAAAAATTAAAATATAACTTTAATAAGAGAAATTTTAAATTAAAATATATTTTGAAAATTAAAACATATTAGGCTATGAATATTCTAATAGGTCTTAAAATTAACAAATTAATTAATAATGAAAATACTAGTTTAATTAATAATGAAAAATATTATTTAGCTTAAGAAAGAGAACAATTTAAAAAAAACCTAGGTTAATAAAGCAGAAAATTTTAAAATTAAAACATATTTAGGTTAATGTGGATCTGTGTACAAAATAATGAATAAAATGTACAAATAAATAGAAATAATGAATAAAGAGCTTTTAGAAATAGAAATAATGAATATAGAGCTTTTTGAAATAGAAATAATGAATATAGAGCTTTTCGAAATAGAAATAATGAATAGAGAGCTTTTCCAAAGGGATGTAAAAACATTTTTTTCATCAAACATGATGAAAGAGGAAATCCAATTCTAAAGTGTCAAAACTTATTATTCTTTGATTGATGGAGTATATTCATATGAATTGGTTACATAAAAATGGAAAAACAAAACATAATTAACTATTTTGTGAAGTTTTCATAATTTAATTGTTTTGGGAAGGTTTCCCATGTGATTTGTATACTTTAGTCTTCTTCATTCTTTAGTTTCATTCTTATTTATGTTTCCATCTTATGCTTGAAAAATTGCAAGTATCAACATTGTGTTTATTCAAATCTATATTAAAGAGTGACCATCTATATTTACCGATGTTGATTTTTTACTATTTTATCTTATTCATTTAAATGGGCATTGTCACATGGTTCGAGTTCGGTTCGACAATGATTTAGGTTTAGTTTGAGTTCGAACTTTTTGATAAGGATAGGATGACGTTCGTATATATATGAACTTACTCATAACTGAACCTAATCATTGTCGAACCTGAACTCAAACCCAAACCATGTTACATTGCCAGACACCATATTGTCAGTTCTCATGGATTTCCCTCTGTTGATTTTTCTAGTACGACATATTTGTTGTGCTAAAAAACATATACATCATTGGAAGTGATTATCATAAGTCAAAAATAAAAGTCCTTGCATCTATTGTACTAGAAAAATCAACATAGTTTTAGAGCTTCGGTGAAGGAAAGAGCACAAAGATCATTCTTGATGAAGTCCCATCTATAATAAAAATTGCATTGATGGCTCCTACTATGAAATCATAGAACAACTTAGAAGGGGCTATTAACTTTAGAGCTTGGAAGACAAGAATTGACGTAATTCTCGCAAGGGAAGATCTTTTGGAAATTGTGCAAGGCAAGGTGATTGAACCGACAAATGAAACAAGAAAGAAGTACAAGAAATATGACATCACTGCCATGAGTATTATTGTCTACTCCATTAAGGATCATCTAATTCCATACATCTCAAGGCTTGACACTTCAAAGAGGATGTGTGATGCCTTAAGTGATGAGTATATTGGAAACAATGTTAGCTAAGTCACGAGTTTGAGAAATGAACTTTGTGATGTGAAAATGACAAAGAATGAAACGATGGCTTCATATTTTGTAACGATATCTAAATTGAGAGATCAACTTGAAGCTATTGATGAAATTGTCTCTAACAAAGAACTTGTGACCTCAATACTTAATGGACTACCATTATCATGGGATGTTTTTGTAGTAGATATAAGTAGCCAAAAGGAAGCTCCAAGTTTGGAAGAATTGTGGGTAGCTTGTTACTAAGAAGATTCAAGATTCATGTCTATAGGAAGAAAAACAAAGGAAGAAGAAGCTTCTCAAGTGTATGTAGCTCGTTCCAAGAAAGCTGGAGGAAGAAAGAAGTTTGGTTTTAAGAAGAAGAAGAGGGACTTTGATATAAGACCTAATCCTCAAAGGAAGAAAGATATGTCACAAATCCAATGTTTCCATTGCAATAAATTTGGTCACTTCAAAGCCCAATGTTATAAAAGATTAAATGATAGGAAGAAAAGATGGAGTCAACATGATACCACGACAAAAATTGATGAATATTCCAAGCGACCCAAAGTCGAAGGAGATAAAGGCCACTTCTATTCCGTAGTTGTAGGATCTTTCGGAAACGATAACAACATATGGCTAATTGATAATGGGGCTTCAAGATATATGACAGGGGAGCATGATCACTAACAAGTTTGATGGAAAGAATATTGAATCAAAAGGTGGAGGTTAGAGATGACAACATCTATGCAGTCCTTGTAGCCTTCATTGATGGGGAAGTCCTTGTGTGGAACAAGGGCTCTAGTATAAGCTCTACTAGGGTTATCAGGGTTCATGAAGGAAGGTTGTATAAACTCCTAGGGAAACTTTCCCAAGCTTTAGTGCATAATGGTTTTAACTCTTGTGAGCTATGACATAGAAGATATGCACACCTTCATTATAGAGCTTTGCCATCTTTGAAGCATATTGTTTTAGGTGTCCAAATTTGTAGATGGATCATAAAGCTGTTTGTAAAGGATGTGCTCCTCAAAAGAAAGTTAAGAAAATTTTTCCAAGCAGCGAACATAGGTCTAAAGAGATTTTGGATCTAATCCACTCCAATGTGTGTGGTCCTATGTTGATGAAATCTCTTGGAGGCACTCTATATTATGTATCCTTTATCAGTGACTTCTCTCGCAAGACATGGATCTACCTTATGATGTCAAAAGATGAAGTTTTCATAATGTTATGATAATTCAAAGATGAAGTGGAAAGCCTGAAAAGGAAGAGAATCAAGACTCTAAGATTAGATAAGGGAAGAGAACACCTCTAAGGAACTCATTGCCTTTTGTAAAGATGGGATTAAGGGGGAGCTGACAATTCCCTATATTCTTCAACATAATGGAGGGGTTGAAGGAAGAATAGATCTATTGAATAATAAATGAAGGCAATGATACATGATCAAGATGTTCCAATGTTCTTATGGGGAGAAGAAACGAGGACAACCGTCTACATTCTAAATAGACGTCCTCACATGATCAAGATGTTCCAATGTCTTTGTGGGTAGAAGCAGTTAAGACATCCATCTACAGTCTAAATAGACGTCCTCATTGAATTTTGGAAGATATGACTCCTGAACAAACATTTACTAATCAAAAACCACATGTTCATCATATGAGAATCTTTGGTTGTTTAGTGTTCATACATGTACCCAAGGATAAGAGAATTAAACTAGAGTCATTTAGAAATAAGGGGATATTTTTTAGGTATAGTGATTAATCAAAATCCTACACGACCTATATTCCAAGGCAGTGATAGGTTGCAGTAAGAAGGAACATGAATTTTGATGAAGATATCGCTTACTTGAAATCTAGAGAAGAACAATCGAATGCTAAAGATGAAGAAAAGAAGCATGTGGATCCAAAAGAAGAGGTTACAGGTCCTCCCACATCGTCAAGTCATCTTAAAGAGCATGAATAAATTCCAGAGGGACCTTGTGAACCGTTGGATCCTGTGGTTGTTCCAGAAAATAGAAAAAGGCCAACTTGGCTCAAATCTACTTTGTAGGATGCAAAAGAATATGCAGCTCCACAGGGCACCTTCAGGGAATCTAAGATACCTAAGAGGTATTATGGTTATGCGATGACCCAACAAGTATGGAAGGATGCAATGATGGAAGAATACCAATCTATTATGAAGAATGATGTTTGAGAAATTGTTCCAAGACCTGAAGGAAATTTTGTGGTAACCTCAAAGTGGATATAGAAGATCAAGATTATAGTTGATGGGAGCATTGGAAAATACAAGGAAAGTTTTGTGGATAGAGAATTCTCCCAAAAATAGGAGAATATTATGATGAGACCTTTGAACTTGTTGCTAGGTACACCAAAATTAGATATCTTGCTTTTCTTACTTCGTTTATGGGATGGAAGCTATATCAGATGGATGTGAAGACCACCTTCATCAATGGTGTGATTGAGGAAGAGGTGTACATAGAGAAACCTCAAGTTTTTAAGGTTCATGATAAAGAATCTCATGTGTGCATACTGAAGAAGGCCTTATATGGACTCAAGCAAGCATCGAGAGCTTGGTATTCCATAATTGATGGATATCTAATGAGACTTGGTTTCTCTAAGAGTGTTCTTGATCCAAACCTTTATGTCAAGTTTGTGAAGGGTGAGCCTATGATGCTGCTACTATGTGTTGATGATCTGTTCTTGATAGGTGTAGAGCATCTTATTTTTTAGAGTAAGAGGGAGTTGGCCTCTAAATTAAGGATCTTGGCTTGATACATTACTTTTTGGGATTGGAAGCTTGGTAGAAACATGGTGAAATCCTTCTTGGGCAAGGAAAGTATGTCATACATATCCTTCAGAAGTTTGGAATGATGGAATGCAAGTCTATGGAAACTCTTACGATGATGAATTGGAAAAAGTTGAGAGATTTTGAGTCTGATTTGGTAGATCAGTCCATGTATCGAAAGTTGATTGGATCGTTGTTGTATTTGGTTAATACCAGACCAAATATTTGCTTTGTAGTAAACACCTTGAGCTAATTCTAGATGGAACTAAGAAATGAGCATTGGATTGAAACAAAGCATATATTGAGATATTTGCGTGGTACTGTTGACTACTATTTGAGATATGATTTGAGTGGTGAAATAAAACTGGAGGGATATACAATTTTTCACTGTGCAGGGAGTGCAGATGATAGGAAGAGTCCATCCAGTGTATGTTTCAGTTTGGGCTCTTCTATGATATCCTATATGAGTAGGAAGTAGACCTTTGTCGCACTCAGTACTGCAAAGGACTATATTGTAGCTTTTTTGGCATGTTGTAAAGGAGTATGGCTTCTCAAGCTACTCTGTGGATTGTTCGACTAGATTTTGGATCCGTCTGTGTTGTTCTATGACAATCAAAGTTGTGTGAAGATGACATAAAATCCATTGTTTCATGATAAGACAAAACATGTTGAGATCAAGTACCACTACATTTGTGATATGGTGTAGAAGGGAGTAGGGAGGCTCTAATATATCTCCCCCAATGAGTAGATGATTTATATTCTCACAAAACCTCTGTCGCAGATGAAGTTTGTATACTTCAGGGACAAGCTTGGACTTGTGGAGAAGCCCTCTATTAGTGAGAGGGAGCTTTGATGTGACATCAACAAGGGCATGGATCAAACTATTTGAGACAATAAGATCATGGCTCAGACTGTTGATGGGTGGACAATAGGGGCATGGCTTAGACTATTAGTGACAATAGGATCATGGCCCAAATTGTTGATGAGATAACATGAGGGACAAACATTCCAGAGAGACTAGTCCCTGAGGCCTAAACACTCAATTGAGTGGGTGCTTTTTTAGCATCATGGCCTAAAGTGAGGCCTTTGGAATTGGGACATGGGTCTCCTTAGGGCTTGACCATGGGTGATGGAAAACCTGGACTAGTTGTAGTATCATGAGGTGAGGCACCCACCAGGTCATAGTGACTAGCTGAATGAGTAACATTGGTTAGGAATGCTAACCTAGGTTATGGTACCTATTAATGATGATGTTGATGTAGGTCGAGAGTTTTAACCTAGATGATGATCCTATCAATGAGTTGAACATTTCCTAAGAGAGATCATGTATTCATAGAACATTTGGATAGTCATTATGAATACCTCCCTAGCTAAGAGGGAGTGTCAAATTTTGTAGCTATTGTTGGTATTCATAATGTTTCATTTGTACTTGTAATATTGAAATATGAATTACATTTGTAAAATAAAATTTTATTTGAAGCATGTTCTTCATGGTTGCAAGAAAAATAAAATATTTATTTGTTTTATATTCAAAATAAGTTTTACAAGGCATGTTCTTCATGACCTTATCTTAAGTGGGAAAATGAAAATTTGAATTTGCATGCTTGACCCAAAAGATGCTCAAGTTGGCCTCCCAATGATGAAGTTTGCCTAGCCCCAAGGGAACCTATTCAACCCCCTCCATCATGTATATATAGAGACCACTTGTCTCCTCTCCAAGCACATTTGCATACCATCATTCAAGCACATTTCTGATTTGATATAGTGAAGGAGGACAAAGAAGAGGAAGCTCGAGTTAGAGGAGAAGAAGAAGCTAAATTGAAGAGAGAGTCTACTCGCACATGTGGATCCTTTCTATTTCCCTCACGTGTGTGATTATAGGTCTAAAATTTTTGCTGTAAAGGTTTGAAATCTAAGGGAAAGTAGAGGCCAAAATTTGGCCCTAGTTAAGACTTAGAAAGTTTGTTGAGAGGCTTGTTGAAGTGATTTGGGAAGTTTTGAGTTGGCATCTTGGGAATATTGTGGTTTTCATCTTGCTGGTTAGTTTTACTTTGATGTATCTCTTGTTGCATTGATTCTCTAAGGAAAAGGATGGTTGGGGTTCCCCCATTAGTGGATTTTCCTAGGGTAAAATCTTATTTCCTCTTTATGCATTGTGATCTATATTGCTCTACTGTCTATGTGGTTGAATTTCTAAAGTATAATTACATAATGATCATCTTGCTGTGCTAAACAACATATACATCATTAGGAGTGATTATCATAGTTTAGAAATAAAAGTACTTGCATATATTGTACTAGAAAAATCAACACCCTCAACCATTATATCCTTTAGGCTTCTGGATTACACTAAACCATTACATCCTCTAGTTTTACATTAATTTACCATTACATCAAGTGGTTTTTGGCACAAGACTTCCTTAATCATGTCAAGTGGTTTTTGGCTAGCCACAAACCTTTATTATTATTCATTTTTTGTGACTAGTGAAATCAACAATTGAGGTGGTTTTGTATTTGGATGACAAGAGGTTGATTCCATCTACTACCACTATAACCACTAGGTGTACCATATACTTTCCCCTATGTGAACACTAGTAAGACATGGTTTAGATGAATGATCTCATATTCTTAACATAACATTTTCCAAGTGATCTACACCTTGTAGGCTCACAAAACTTCCTCTATCATGTTAAGTGTTTTTTTGGCCAACCCAAAATAATTACTAATCAAGTTATACTGGTACACTTTCCTTATCACGACTTACTTATAATTTAACTCAAGTACATTTAATTTCAAAATAAATTATTGAGGAGGATCATTGATCTTAATATTTCATTTACTTAGTTTTGCATCTCAATTATTTCTCACATATTGTTATTTATTCTTACCGTTCTTACTCCTTTATTTTGCTAATGTCCAAGAATCAATCTTCTTTAACTTTTATTCACCATCCTCTTTTGTATTCTATAGTTTTTTTTCTTATTTTTTATTTATTTTTTCATCTTTTATGTCTACTTCCTTTTCTATATTTTTATCTTTCTTTCATCTTGTTCATATGTCTTCTTTTCTTGCACTTTCTTCTATTGTATTCTTTTATCCCTAATTTTCCATCTTCTACTTTTATAGTTATCATGGATTGAAAATGGGATCATGCTTATTAGTGAAAACTTAATTGACGCACCACTATTTTAACATGACTTGACATTTTAAATTGACAATTTCAATGACTTTAACTTAGCTTAGACTTAACTTTTCTTTTTGTAAGTCAAATTTATATTCATAGTTTCAAAAGGAAATACATCAAAGGAAAAACACAAGTATTCTCACCTCGACCAGGTTTGTTGACTATCGCCAAAAGCATATGACAATGAAACAAAAAACCAATGAGAGACACAGTCCACAATTTTGAAGGCCATAGGCCCTAGCAAATAGACAAAACATATAAACACCTATATCCATGCTATTCGTCAGAGGTGATGGAGGCTAAGTTGTCCGGAGTTGTACCAGGAGGTGGCAGAGGATGAAAGGAGCATTAGACATGCTCCTCGAAATGGGCCATTCAGGCTTCCAGTTTCTCGACCTTCTCTGATAGCAAATTCTGGCCACGCCAGACCACCACAACACACTCCCAGGTAAGACATTTGAAATAATGCATTTTGTTCAAAGTTGTTATCAATTTAGCATGCTCCTCGGTCTAACCTTCTCTGAATTCTCCATACGATCAAGAATTGGTTGAACCACATCTCGACAGTGCTCCACGCAACATCCTTGTCACTGACCGTGGCCACCCTAACGCATTGGCACGTGACACCCAAAACCACTACGACGAACCAAACCCCCTCACTATAGAATGAGAGGAGCGAGGGGACCCCGACTTGTTACAATATTCCAATAATAGGAAATAATTAAGTATAACCTAATCTAGTGTATAGTTAGGTAAAGTGTGTTTCTTTAGTATGTACTTTTTGTAACTTACAATTCAACGGTCACAATGTGTTCTAGACATGAAGTGATCTGATGGTTCATTCTCTCCTCAGTATTACTGACACTTGATTCATGGCTTAACACCCAATTGGTCCATGATCTCTATTTAAAGAGCATGGAGGGTCATTTTATAGGTGACTATTCATAAGAGAAGCTTATGTAAATTTTCTTTCTTTTACATTATTAAATTGCCAGAAGTGGCTGCATTGGCTCAGGCCATAGAATATTTCCCTCTTTGAGGGTTTTAACCTACAGTGAGAATACTAGTGTATTGATCTGTGATCTATTTGTGAGCAGTGTCCTTTGGTGTTCTATCTACGGAACTTACCTTGTAAATTCCTACATGGTATCAGATCTATTCAATGGTTGCATCCGTTGGTGATGTTGGAAAGATCACCACACCTCTATAGAATCCATAATTTCCACCCTGGGGATCCTAGTTACTGGTTTGTAATGATTACCAACACTTGCGGGTTTTGGTGTAATGGCAAACCTCCACATGGTATCAGAGCTTGGACCCAGGTTCGATTCCCCCAAGTTGTGTTTAAGGGGGGGTGTTGGAAAAATCACCGCACCTCTATAGAATCCGTAATTTCCACCTTGGGGATCCTAGTTACTGGTTTGTAACGTTTACTAACACCTGTGGTTTTTGGTGTAACGACAAACCTCCTCATGGTATCAGAGCTTGGACCCAGGTTCGATTCCCCCAAGTTGCGTTTGAGGGGGGGTGTTGGAAGAATCACCGCACCTTTATAGAATCCGTAATTTCCACCCTGGGAATCTAGTTACTGGTTTGTAATGTTTACCAACACCTACAAGTTTTGGTGTAATGGAAAACCTCCACATGGTATCAGAGCTTGGACCCATGTTCGATTCCCCAAGTTGCGTTTGAGGGGGGGTGTTGGAAAAATCACCGCACCTCTATAGAATCCATAATTTCCACCATGGGGATCCTAGTTACTGGTTTGGAATGTTTACCAATACCTACGGGTTTTGGTGTAACGGAAAACCTCCACATGGTGTGGATGTTTGCCGTTACACCAAAACCCGTGGGTGTTATTAAATGTTACAAACCAATAACTAGGATCCGTAGGGTGGAAATTACGGATTCTATAAAGGTGTGGTGATTTTTCCAACACCTCCCTTCAAACGCAACTTTGGGGAATGGAACCTAGGTCCAAGCTCTGATATCATGTGGAGGTTTGCCATTACACCAAAACCGACAGGTGTTGGTAAACATTACAAACTGGTAACTAGATTACCAGGGTGGAAATTACGGATTCTATAAAGGTGCGGTGATTCTTTTAATAGGTGATCTAAATCCGAAGCTGGTAAAACTGCATCTGATTGCCGTTTCCTAGGTCTATTGTTTTTGACAGCTTTCGGGCCAAGAGGACTGGTCTATTGTGTTAGGCGCATCCATTCTAGTGAGGAACCCCTTTCGTTTCACGTGAAAATGTTTCCGGTAGCCCTAGCTACATCATTTTAAAGATTTGGAGGTATACACTCTTTATTTGCAATTATAGTTATTAATCTCTCTGTTTTTTTCGGTTTATAGTCCTTTATAATTTTTTTATATTACTGGATCTATACCTTTAATTTATGCATATGCTTTTTGGTCCACGACTCTGTGCGATTTGGGCAAACCAAAAACATAAAGAAAGGATTTATCTCATGCATATGTTCTTTTCTGCTGTGCCTTAGTGTGGTCTCAGAAAATCAAATACATTGAGGGAAATATATAGTTTCCGACCAAATCTAACTTTAAGTCATAAGGCTTGGATATTTTTGCTTGTTTGTTTGGTTTGTGTGGTTGTTTTTTTGTTTTGCAAGCAAAAAGGGGTTTTTCAACTAAGCACGCAACCCAAAGCTTCAATGAAGGGGCAAAAAAAAGAAACCTTCCTCCTTTCCAAAAATCACTAGCATTGAAGAAAATATATAGTTTCCAGCCAAATATAACTTTTGCGTGTTCGTTTTTGGTTTGTGTGGATTTTTTTTTTGTTTTGTAGGAAAAAAGAGGTTTTTCAAGTAAGCACACACTCCAAAGCTTCAGTGAGCAAAAAAAAAAAACCTTCCTCTTTTCCAATAATTACTAACTTTTTAAACTAACTCACTTAGTCTAAAGTTACTTTATGAGAATAGAAGTCTTGGGTTCAATTATTTCTTTTTGTTGAGTTACTTTTTCAAAAGCACATGTAACTTATCTTTTAAAATTACTTTATGTAAAAGTTTTGTCACCCATTATAAAAAGTGAGTCACTTATAATTCTAAAGTCACTTTATCTTTTATTTAAGTTACAACTTAGTGGATAGTTCATAAAGTACCATTGTAAAAGTGACTTTCACTTATTTATAAAAGTGGGTCACATAAAGTAATATTTTTTTTAAAGTGAGCTAATTAGATTAAGTTTGGAAAGGGGGGGAATTTTTTTTTTCAATATAACATTATCATCCACTTCCAAATATTCACATGGTTTGTTGGCATCTTCAACACCTTTTCTTCAGAAAACCATAACTTCTTCATCCGGAAACTGTTTTCAAAGGCGTTTTTTCTTTAATCGACCTAATTTTTTGAGATCTTTCCATTGGAACACTTAGTTTCAGCCTATAAAACTTCAATTTATTTTAAAATGGAAAGTCCGTGCCTATTTATTTTTGACAACACCAACTACTTCTAATGGATATCCTACATCGTGGATTTACTTAGAAGTAAATGTCTTTATAGAATAGCTTCAATCCAAGAGTCTAAACCTAAAGATGAAGATAAGCAAACCAAATGGGAAAATAAGCAAGATTAAGCATGTGGGTTGATAGGGATGTCTATTTCTCCAGACCTTAGATTCCATATCACAAAAATTGATACCCCCAATGAAACAATGAAACAACTCATAAAGTTTTTGGAATTAAAAATGAGATTAGAGCCCATTAACTCGAGAATGAGTTGCTTATGTTGAACCCCAATAATTTTTCTTCCTGTTTGGTCAATTTAGTGTTGTCTAAATTGCTATCATAAATTGTCATCCCGGGGCTCGTAAGCTGATGAAGTGAAGTGTACAATATATACTTAAGTAGCATTTCCTAGTTCTTTTTGTCGTTTTTAGTTTATGTCTGACTTATCTTCCTAATGTGATGTGATGAAGTTATAAACAAGTGAGTGAATGTGTGTGTATGTGGTGATTTCTAAAATGCTTCTTGAATTTAAAAGAGAAAACTTGAACAATAACTTGAAATGGAATTAAAGCTTTGAATGAAAGTAAAGCATCAAACAAAAGGACCAATGGCACTAGTCCAATACCTTTACTACTGATAAGAATGAAAATGACATCTATATTAACTCAGCTGAAAGCAAGAACACTATTCTAACTTTTCTATTGAATCTAAAGCAATGCAAAAATTAAGTGACAAATCACACTACTTAATTCTCCCTTAACATTCTGCCTTTAGCTAAATTGATCATGTGAAAAAGAGTTAGGAGTGAATTAGCTATATGAGTCTAAAACTAAATAAGCCAAGCTGCAATTAAATGATATTTTGGTCCCATAAAAGTTAATGAATTATGATAAAAAGAACCATCAAGAGATTAACAACTTGACAAAACTTGATAAAGTAAACTAAGCAAGGAAACTAATGAAAATCGAAGCAAAAGTCAGCAGTTTAGATAAGACAACTTTAGATGCCACTAGTGTTAAAAAGAAGGAAAAGCACGCTGTCCCGTCCTAACAAAGCTGTAAAAACACATTGATCAGTCATGAAAAGTAAAGAAACATAAAGCAGCATAATTCAAAACTGTACATTAATATACATGGTGAATTAAAGAGAAAGAAATGCAGGAAAGTAAATTTAAAAGCTACTGTACAATGGTTGTAGCAGACAGGGGCCCTCCATCCACTTCAACCAATTAAAAGATCAGCTACGCAGGTAGAAACAGAAATGTCTTCTTGGTATTAAATCAGCACATAATAAAACACAGTGGAGAGCGTAAACGCTTTATAAAAGAGTCTTGAAATAAAGTTTGCAGCAGCCAAAGACTAACTTCCAAAAACTAACTAATCAGTGTGTAGAAACGCTTTATTTATAGCAAGAACATCAACTGTTCTGTGCGTAAACTAAGCTAACTAATAGCTAGGAAAAAGACACGTTTAGCAGCACTGTGCACGGATCTAGGGAACGGTCATCATGGTTAATAAATCCGCTGTTGGATTATTGTCCCCTGCAGTCTTCGTGGCTAAAGAAGAGGCCAACTGTGACTTACGTGCTCCAACTGAACACGCAGAGCTGTGCCACTATTTACAACCTTGCCGTTTGACCAGAGTTACCTCCACGTTGACCAGGGGTGTAGACGGCCAGTTTGGCTGAGCTGACAGCACACGCACCATGTACACAGTCATACCAACTTGCCCATGTGGCTCTTTCCTCTGGAGGACACCTGGATCATAGCAAACAAGAAAATGGCTGCGGAATCTGGAATTGGCTGCGGAATCAGAGATCGGCTGCGGAAATCCTGTATCAGCTGCGGAATTGTAGCACTTGAACCAAAAATCTAAACCAACAGTCAATCATTAGCATAATTAGCAAATCATGTTAAAAAGTCCTATAATGTAATGAATTGAACAAGTTGATGAAGGAAATGATGACAAAAGAAGGAAATGAGTAGGAAAAGGCTGTTGGGAGGATGGGTAAATAAGTGCAGGTTTGAGGCTCAACATACCCCCACTGTGAAGGTGTTGCATGTCCTCATGCAACCAAAACTTTGTCATGATTTTTCAGTTCATATGCTCAGATGCCTCTGCCAAGACATCCAACCTTCTCCTTTTTCTTCTTACTGCCAAATTTGTTCTTGGTTTTCTAACCAAACACCTAAACCTCAAGTTAATCAAGGCCCTGCTCAATTTCTTGCATTTCCTCTTCAATTTCCTATTCTTTTTCTGCCAAAGACCCAAGTGAAGCATTGTATTGTCATGGACCATTTTGTCCACTTTGCTTTATTCTTTTAATGCTTCATTCTCCTGCTTAATATGCCGATTCAAGACTTCTAGCTCAAATACCTCTTGTTTTAAAGATTTGACCTGTTCATCAAGAGGCAATATAGTGCTTGGACCGGCAACAGATTGCTCTAAGGTCTCCAAATAATCATATGCCTTCTGCTGGTCAGGGTCAATGTCAGGTGTTTGTCTTGGTCTAAATTCAAATTCGTGAAAACTGCTTTCTTTTTCTTGCTGGAAGGTACTTTCCTCTCGTGGAGGACTTAGCTCAATATCTAGCTGAATTGGAGTCTTTTCAGGTGTGCCAAAATCAACAAAATGGGACTGTTTTCCTTTAGTCACACTTAGTTTTCCCTTCAGTCTACTGCTTCTTCTCACTTGTACATTAGTGCTCTTTTGCTGGGCACTATGTTTCTCTTTCTGTTTTCTCTTTAAGAGGGCAGTGGCTTGAAGTTGTACTAATCTATCAGCTAGTGTTTGGGATTCTTCTTCAATTGAGGCTCAGGTGAAGGAAATGACTCTTGCACAATGGCTTTCCCTTTATCCCCCTTTTGTCTTTTAGTTCTGTCTCCCTTTTTCCTTTCTTCTTGGGCAGTTTCTTGGGCAGTTTCTTGAGCAGTTTCTTCAGTCTCTACAGCAGTTTCCTGGGCAGTAATTTCTTTCTCTTTTCTCCTACTTTTCTTTGGTATCCTAGGAGAGCTGCTAGAGACTTCAGCTACCTCTTGAAAATGGTTTCTAACTAGAAACTTCTTCCATGTATCATTTTTAGTTTTCAACTGCTCCTCAATTAAAATTTTAATGAGTCCATGGTGATACAAGTGGGGTTCAATGTTTCCCAAGTGTTTCTGAATAGTGGCACACATCTTCTTTAGACTAGCTAACAAGAAACAAGGTAGGTTGATAGCACGGTCATCCATAAAGTGCATCATGATTCTTGTATGGTATATATACATGACACCGAAACGGCCTTCACATGTTAAAATTTTTTGAACAAGCAACAGTAATGAAGTCCATTCTTCTTTAATGAAACGTACAAGGATTCCCTTAGTGAAAATGGAGGTATCCATACCTGGATTCTTGAGCATATTTCTCCACTCTTGATCTTCAACTGTTCTGTTTTTGAACCAGCATTCTCCTTTTTGAGGCAAATCGGTTGCTGTGGCCAAGGTGCTCTCTGTTATGGTGAACTGCAGGTCTCTTACCTCCACGGTTTTCCCATCAAATGACCGGGCAAATGCCTTTGTCACCTCCTTATTGTACCTGTTAAATTTCTGAATGAACTTCAACCATTCGGCTCTCTGTAGTGCTTCTTTTATCTGTGGGTAATTGTTAGGACTCCACTATGTATCATTTTTGCTATATACTTTGACACCATTCTACTCTTATAACCATGATTAAAAAGAATTCCATTATCATTTTCATCTACTTTATCCCAAGATATATAAAAACCTCTTCTTTATTATATGTTTAATCTATTTTACATTTAATTCCATAATACTCTTATATTTTATCATTAATTGAAGTGTATCGTTGCTAACACAAGTCCAAAGATCACAGATAAGTTATATGCGTTGTTAGGAACAAGCGGCCGTTGCTGAAACAGCTGACTCAGTTGCTGAAATAGCCGTCAAGCACGCAAATTCCGTCATGCGTAATTTGCGATTCTGGAAGAACTTTTTGGTGGAATAGTAGTAGCAGCATGAAGACACGGTTACCTGGATTATCCTGAAGATAGCATTCTTGTTGTCTCTGTTGTAACAGTATCGTTTTTTTGGAAGAACTGAATAGTCCTGTTTTGGGAAAGAGAACAGATTTGAGATAACGTAGATTCGCTCTCATGTAAATTGTAAAAGATGTCTCCTCTTTAAAAAGAGGAGACATCATCATTAGAGAGGGGTGGGTTGTTGTAAAGCTACAGGAGAATATTGTGTGAGAACTGGAGCTAGTCTCCATCTGTAATGTATCAGTTACTTTGACAGATGAATAAATTCTTCCTTTGAGCGTTCCAATTTAATTCTTTCCCCCGGGGAATCTTGTGAGAGGGAAAATGCCCACCTTCCTCACAAGATTCACCCTTTGGTTCCTGTAAATTGTTTAATTCTTTGTGTGTTTGCACTTCACTTTAATTCTGTTGTTGGACACTAGTTACACAGTTTAGTAATACTCTGTTTCTTTAGCACTGCATGTATTGAATGCATTCACTCTTGGAAGTTGAGAAATCCATTTCTATTGATTGTATGAATGAATGATGTTGGGAAGCAGGTGCTGAAGATTCCTGCATAAAGGAATAGGGTCCTGCTCCCATTAATTGTTTTCCTTTGCCTGCAGTGTGATTAGAAACAAGAGAACAAGTGCTGAAGGTTCCTGTTCATGGGAATAGGGTCTTGATCTCTTGAAGTTACCTTTCCTACAGTGTGATTAAGTGTCAGGCATCAGGTGCTGAAGTTCCTCACTAAGGAATAGGGTCCTGTTCCTGCTATGGTTGATTGATTTCTTTCCTTGCAGATTGATCTTCCTTTGTTTGGATTGTAACTGCAACAGAGAAATTATTTCTGCTATAACTTAATTGACTTCAGCTTTGATTAAGTAGAGTGTGAATCAGTAGATTGGTGAGATTAATAATTGTGTGTTCTTCTTTTACTACAACATTGTTTCTGCTTTTGAAATTGAGCATATCCAGTGCGTGATTATCTTTGAAATAAAAAGACTTCCTCGAGTTGACAATTTATGTGGAGCTTGAATTGTGAAAGCAATTAAAGCGACCAACATTTTGGCGCCGTTGCCGGGGAAGGTAATTATAGATTTCAAAAGCATTAATCTTTTCTTTTTAAATGTGCAGATTGTATGAGAGGACGCGGAAACCAGAAGAAAACTAACCCCACAGGTGGCAAAGGCTGGGGAGGAAGAAAAACTTTTATTGACGAGATTGTATCAAAGGCTGAATCATCACAGAGATTAAGTTCTCGAAGATCAAAACTTCAGCACTCCCCTCAATCAGATTACAAAACAGAGGAAGTCGTGGGTCCTGAAAATATAGAAGAACCAGCAGTCAGTGCTGGAGAGTCAGAGGAAAGTGTTAGTAGATCAGCAGAGTACATTGAGGAAATAATAGAAAGCGTTGGACGACCGGTAGAAAACATCGAAGAGCCAATAGAAGATCTTGACGATCGAGCAAGTGCAGTAGGAGAGCCAACAATGGAAGGAAACAATGATGGTTTCTTTGGAGGAGGACGTGTAGATCCTGAAGGAGAAAGAAGGGATGAAAATTCCCTCTCTACCTTGGGATTTCCTATCAGTGATCTCCCTGCAGGAACAACTCCTATGAAAAATATTCCATTGTCTGCTTTACCTAACTTTCATGGTTTATCCTCTGAAGATTCGGATGAATTTCTTTTTGAATTTGATATATTATGCAAAAGTTATGATTATGTTACTAATGCTCAAAAGTTGAAACTGTTTCCAGCCACCTTAAAAGGGAATTCTTTAAGATGGTTCATGAGCCTTGGAAGTCAGGTAATCACAACATGGGAGCAGATGAAACAAAAATTTCTGCTTAAATATC
Organism: Pinus taeda; assembly: GCA_000404065.3. Taxonomy (NCBI): domain Eukaryota; kingdom Viridiplantae; phylum Streptophyta; class Pinopsida; order Pinales; family Pinaceae; genus Pinus; species Pinus taeda. The sequence goes on from APFE030139471.1 coordinate 124,308, forward strand.
AAGACTACTGCCGGACGAGAGAAAATAAGGATGAACTATTCAATATGGCACAAAAGCCGGATGAGAGTCCGGAGGACTATATAGAAAGGCTGCAGTACAACATACAGACATCTGATCATCCGGATATAAGTAAGGAAATTCGCAAAACAATATTACTTAAAGGTTTAAGGGATGATTGTTTAAATATGTTAAACATGCTTTCCAAGGGAGATATATCTAAGGAATCATATGATGAGATTTGTGAACTTGCTAAGAGGTGCTCTAGGGGAGTTGCAAGAAACAGAACAAGAGATTCCACCTATTCAAGAGTGCAGAAATCAGCCAATGGAGGAGCAACAAGAGCTGAAATAGGTAATTTACTTGAAGAATTTAAAACTAAGATGTTAAGTTCTTTTGCTTCACAAATTGACACTTTGTAGGTTAAGAAGAAGCAGGCCGAAGCAGAAGCAACTCTGGCTGTCTTTTGCCCGAAGTGCAGAGACAAACATCCACTAAGGGAATGCCCAATGGATAAAATACCAATTTGTACCCTTTGTGAGAAAGATCATGAGACAAAACAATTTCCATCTCTACCAGGAATAAAAGCAGCATTGCAGCCAACGGAAGAAGAAGCTGAAGCAGCTTACCTGCTAACTCAAAGAAGACAATGGCAACCAAAAGGACAAGGTATGAACTCTAGTATGCCATTTAATCGTTGGAACAATTATTCTACTTTTGGCCAAACAAATTACCCTCCCTTCAACCAAATGAAATACCCACCCTTCAATCAAATGAATTTCCCACCCATGCAGCAAATGCAAAACCCTCCCTTTGTCGATCCTTCAATGTGGACTCCTTGGCCTCCACAGCAGCCATCTTCTTTCAACCCTTGGAATTCAAATTGGAGAAGTCAACCACTCCCGTATCCAAATCAATTGCCTCAATTCCAACAACCACTCCCTCTGCCATCAAATGCTCCGCCAAATAACCAAATGAGACCCCAGCTACCTGTGCAACCAAATCCTAACCCCAATAATAAAGTTGTGCAAGTCATTGATATTCAGAATCAGTTTATATTTCCTACTATGCAATGTAATGATATTCATTTGAGATCTGGAAAAATAGTAGAGCCTATTATTGATGACATAACTTCTTCTGATTCGGATAAAAACGAAACTGAGAAACATAAAGAAGCACAACCACCTCCTAACAAGAATGTTGAAATAACAGAACCACCATTCCCCAAGCGTTTGGTTTTAACCAGAACAGCTGAAACACCCGCTTTTAATCTTTTAGGAGAATTGCAAAATTTGTATGTTGAAATTCCATTTTTACAAGCATTAAGAGATGTACCAATTTATGCCAGAACATTAAGGGATATTTGTGTTAAGAAACCTGGTAGGAAAACCAAGGACCACCTTACAGTACATGTGATGGGAGACTTGTCTGCATTAATGTCCGAAAAAGCCTCTCCTATGAAATATGGTGATCCCGGCCATCCTACAGTCACAGTTCAGATTGGTAAAACAATGATTCCCCAAGTTCTGGTAGATTTAGGTGCTGCAATTAATATAATGACTCTTGAAACTTCACAATTGTTACAGCTGAATAACACAATCAGAGATACACCCACCATTTTAGAGTTGGCTGACCATTCCACAATTAAAACTGAAGGAGTTGTTGAGGATCTACTTATTTCAGTTGAATCCTGGAAATACCAAGCTGATTTTGTTGTATTGCAGACTAAAACAAAGCTGGGGGGACATCCCTTAATTCTAGGAAGGCCATGGCTGGCCACAGCTGATGCTTTTATTAGTTGCAGATCTGGGTCAATGACAATTTCTAATGGTTATGAAACAAAATAGCTTACTCTTTACCCTCATGCTACACCAGTAGTTAATAATGAAGATTCTATATGGATGGATTATGATGATAATGTTGTTCAGCCTATTCTAACTCTTGGACAAGCTTTAACTCTTAAAGACAATACAGAGGATGAGATAATTAATAATTTTATTTGTGAACCTTCTTTTGTCATTTCTGAAACACACAATCAATTAACTGCAATTTTTGAAACTGATGCACAAGAAAAGATTGAATCTGAAGACTCATCTCAGACTTTAACCCCAATCTCATCTAAAAGCATAACAGTTGAAATTGAACCCGGCAAGACATTAAACATAAATCCTGACCTAACAGATGTTGAAACACAACAATTAATGAAGTTATTGCATGAATATAAGGAGGCATTTTCATGGGATTACACGGATATGAAAGATATTTCTTCTGAATTATGTACTCATCGAATTTACATTAAAGAGGGATGCCGACCTGTTTGTCAACCCCAAAGACGAATCAACCCTAATTTACGAGAAATTGTTAAGGAAGAATTTCAAAAATTGCTTAATGCAGGATTTATATACCCCATATCTAATAGTGAATGGGTTTCCCCATTAGTAATTGTCCCTAAGAAAAACGGGAAATGGAGAGTATGTGTTGACTACAGAGCTTTAAACAAAGCTACTCAAAAGGATCACTTTCCTTTACCCTTCATTGATCAGGTGTTGGACAGTCTGGCAGGGAAGAAATTCTTTTCTTTTCTGGATGGATTCAGTGGGTATAACCAGATAAGAATTGCACCCCAAGACCAAGACAAGACCACTTTCACTAGCCCCTGGGGAACTTTTGCCTATAGAGTTCTTCCATTTGGGCTATGTAATGCACCAAAAACGTTTCAAAGATCTGTTATAGGAATTTTTTCTGATATGCTGAGTGATTCTATGGAAATATTTATGGATGATTTTACTCCTTATGGTGTGTCTTTTGAAGATGCATTACAAAACCTTGAGAAAGTACTTAAAAGATGTATACAAGCTCACCTCTCCCTAAGTACTGAAAAATGCCATATGATGATGAGTGAAGGAATAGTGCTTGGACATTTTATTTCATCTCAAGGTATTCAGGTAGATCCATCTAAAATATTGGTCATTCAGAATCTTTCTGTTCCTAAAACTCAAACTGATGTGAGAAGTTTTCTAGGACATGCTGGATACTACAAAAGATTTATTAAAGATTTTTCTAAAATAGCTTCTCCATTATTTGTGTTGCTTATGAAAAATGCTAAATTTAAGTGGACTAATTCTTGTCAGAAAGCTTTTGAAGAACTCAAGCATCAGTTGTCTACTGCTCCTATTTTGAGGGGGCCTGATTGGAACCTTCCTTTTCACATATCTTCTGATGCTTCAGACATTGCAATTGGATCTATTTTGGGACAAGAGGAAAATCATCTTCCTTATGCTATATACTTTATCAGCAAGAATATGACCCCTGCTGAGCTTAACTATACAGTTACTGAGAAAGAATTTCTTGCAGTAGTCTATGCCATTAATAAATTCCGACACTATAT